>JABAKD010000025.1:7190337-7332837 GCA_012845835.1 Undaria pinnatifida | reverse complement strand
TCTTCTCGATACCACAGTGAGCCTGATCTCGAAGTTGAAGCAACACGTCGCCGGCGACGACGTCATGTTTTTCGGGCGCCAAACTACTACCGATCGCGGTCAATATCCCCCCGACCACGGCCCACACACCCACAAAAACAGACACTGTCAACCCGCAACCTCCTGTTAGATAAGCCCATACCACGTCTTCAAGCTGCCAAAAAGCACCAAGCAGCAGACCCTTCGACGAAAAGTTACCTGATTATGTTCCGGCGGATCACCGCACAGCACCCCTCAGTGCACACAGAAGAACCCCTCAGTACCTCTTCTACAGGGCGAGCCGACTGAGAAAAGCAAGCCGACTACTACTGAGGTTCCCAAGAATACCAACCTAATAATCGTCATGGCCATGCCAGATATTACCAGGTAATGTTTCAGCCCTGCTTCCCGATACTCTTCACAGGACGACGCCAAATATATGTATCGGCAGGCCATACCATCGAGCAGGTATATCAACGCCGACGAAAACGGCGCCGAAACGAACATCGTCAAATATTCTCCGCAGGACAAAAAACTCCTGGCGTGGGTTTGTGCACGGAGTTAAGGTCCAGTGGCGATCGGTACACGAGGGAAAGAACGACCGCAAAATACACTTCGATCACACGGCCGAACGTCAGAGTAAATAAAACGGCGTCCTTGACAGATGACGCAGTAATTTGTGACGGGCCACCCCCCTCATCGTCATCGCTCCAAACGTTCTCATCGTAGCACACATCGTTCAATATGGCATCAAGGACGTGATAGCGACGACCGATTTCAGATGTCTCGCTACGTTCCCCACGTAGGACCGGCGTCAAGGTACCACCACTGCCACTACCATATCCGGCTTCCGCGTCAACATCGTGAATGGGTTCGCAGTGCACCCAATCATCATACGGGGCGTACTTAGTTCCCACGCGATATAGTGGGGTCTTCGGCTTATCCAGACCTGGACCCACTTGCTGAGCTACTTGTCGAGGCCAACGCATTATCCGCAGTGAAAGCCTGACTGCTGACTGCATGGAGAGAAATCGCACGGTGAATCGGGCATAACACAGCAGGTGCAAGCGCGGCGGGGCAGGGCAATTAAGCAACATACCCCCGTTCGTGGTTGGTGGTGGGTAGATGTGCCAACAGCTTATCGCTTTAGACGTCGTGGTTAGTGTTCTGACCACTCCACCGCCCCCCCCTCTGATTCCAATGATTTGGTCCCAGACAGCGGGTTGCAATTCTTGAGCGGTTAATATATGCATAGAAGCGTGGTGCATCCCTGACGCGTGCTACGACAGAGGTAGCACTTTTTGGCAATTTTTGTTTTCTGAATGGCGGGCTTCTTAACCCAAAATCGTCGGAGGTAGGCCATATTTTGTTCATGATTCTCGTTGTGCACCTAGGCCATGGGATTTTTCATACGGTATCAATTTTAGTTTTCTCCAACACCAGTTTTTGCCTCAAGAGGGGTCTTAATCTCCCGAATTGAGGAACCCCAGAAAAAAAAGTGGTGCAACTCTTTCGTAACATGCGCCCCCTATGGACAGAGATAGGCAGTTGATTGATTTACCGGTTGCGTTCGCTGGAATGCTCCGATCTATTGGTCTTCAACTCTAGACTAATGTGTTGTTGACCAAGGACTCGGATGGCGACTGACTAAGGGTGTGGTAGAGTATCTATCGTCAACACGACCCCTCGATAGAGTTGACGTCGTTGATGTTTGAGATCAACATCCAATGAGATTCCCTATTGAACTTGATTTCGTTTTTTGCTGACATGGTGCTGAGTGAATCTCGCAAAATATTCGAAAGGTGAACAGCAATGGTCGTTACTTGAGGGAAGATAGACGAGCTTTTCAGCAGCACTATCACATTTTATCAAACAAAACGGGAGAACAACATTCCAGAAATCAACCAGTTATCATGATAGTATGGGGAAGAAGGTGCGACGTCTCTTTCCGCCGCTTTTAAAAAGGGCGACACTCTAGAGTAAGCCATGCTAAGTGGCGATTGAAACTAACGCGCATATTGGGTGGGTTCATATCGTAGGTGTAGACGCCGACACTATATCTTGTTTTGTTGCTTAAGGGCTTCAACTCGATCCGTTCTAGTTGCCTAAGGGCTTCAGACTCAAGTCCGTCATTATGTTAGAGGGGTATATGCGCAGCCTTTTGCTCTCACAGCCTGATTACTGTAGGCTTCGCATGTACCACTTGTTGCGCATGCCATGGTTGCTTCTTGGTATCGGCAATGTGATGGGCCCTGCTCGCTTGGTTACGCGCCCGAGGTAAACTTGCCGGTTAACACGAAGACCGTGGACATCACAAATGGTTGCATGTCGTGCATGAAATCGGCAGTTCCCGCCGCGACGTTTATCGGTGTTTTCCATTTTATTATCAGGGGTGTGCAAACACCCTTCGGCTAAGCGGTGGGTGAGATAACCGTAGCATATTTTCTCGGTGTTGAGGTTAGATATATTATGGTGGCACGAGTCGTGCGCAGCTAACGAGGATCTAGCGCGAACACAATCAAAGCAGATGGCGCCACTCCGTTGACCATGGGTAACCACGATTCAGCGACCTCCGGCGTTGATGATCAGGCGAACCCGGCTGATAAATTTCAATCTAGTCCAGCTGGCGATGCGCGCATCTAAGGCGATACGGCTCCAGCGATACCAAGAGACGATGCTCAGCTGCCTGATTCGACGTCCTATTCAAATAATAAGTCAAGTCCAAGCCCTCTTCATTGCTACAGCTGTACCACGACAAAACCTCATTTTTTGGTAATCCTCCATCTTGGAAGACATTATTAACCCCCTCGCTTCGTTGACACGGACGGAGGCAATCTATGACAATCCTGGGCTCACCGACTGAAGCTGTGAACCACACACGATACCCCTTGCGGGCCGGGTCATGAACTATACCGTGACGGATGCGTCCAGCAGCGCTTAGTCCGTCATCGGGTCCTTCAACCCGGTGATGAGCTGATTATCCAACATGCGTTCCGTTGCGATGGCATTCACTGGAGTCGTCCATATGTTGCGGTTGACAATAGAGTTCCTCAAGCTGCGTTTGAAGGAAGGCACAGGAAGACACCGGTGAAGTCGATTTCCAAACAGAAGGCGGGCTTCTTGTGGCCAGACAGAAGCGGGGTTCGGGCCCTGAGCACAGAACAAGTACATACGCTGAGCTGTGGTTGTGGTGCTCCCCGATGATAGCGGCCTCCGTCGTTGTGAGTCAGCGATTGCTGGGCATATAAATAATTCCACGTCTGCAGCCCACGCCTCCAGGCCCAGCTTTGGTTCTGAAAGGTGTCCTGTTGCAGTCGTTCTTGCTCGTTGACCTAAGTTGCGTTCCACGGCAGATTTCATTTTAGTAGTGTTGTCCATACGTGTATAGAGCATTCGCTGATGTGACAGTAGTAGTAACACAATGAACTCGCGGACATTGCGACACCGCGTGCACCCACCCTGCACCAATCGCGTCATTAGCGCGGGGCACGTCTTCTAGGTAAAGCGGCACGAATGTTGTCTGGGGGTGGGCGACGGTAACGGCCACATCTGTGTACGCCATTTGATACATGTGGCTCGTACTGCAGTACACATCATTGGACGCGTACGTAATGCGGTTTTATGAGTTAGACGAAGACACCTGTAAACGCCGGTCGGGCATGGGTCCGCCCATGACCTCTACTTCAATGTACATGCTTGGTTATCGCCTCTAACAATAGTAATCCGGTGCGTAGGAATTTAGGGTCCCTTATGTACTGACCTCCATTATCGCGGGATGCCTTTCAACGGACGACCTACGGGGAAAGCCCAAACACCGCGTTGAACTCTCCTTGTGTCGGCTTATGACCAGACTTGCGACTTGACAATTTTCAATTTTTATTGAAAATGAAAATACACTCCAGCTGTGAGATCGAAGAGTTTGTCGAAACTCATCTTTGGAAGCTGTGTGTGATACTCCGATCGCGCGTATTACGGGTTGTGTGTCCTCATTAAGGACATAGATCGGCGACTCCCCTTACAACTACAGCGTAGCTATCAGGGTCAACAGGGTGATGTTAGGCAGTCTGTGCGCGGAAACTGTGTAATTGCCTTGAATTGGAAAATCCAAAGAAAAGTTAAGCAGTCGCTACCTTAACCCGAACCATAACCCCGACCCTAACCCTCACCTTGACCCCAAACCCGACGCTAACCCTATGTCATTCTTACACTTTGTGGACATATATCTTTTTTTGGTCTCTCTACGAGGCGTCGCATGGACACTGACGACTGGGTGGTGGGCTGGTGGTGGGCTGGTGCTGGTGGGTGGGGTGAGTGGGTGTACCCTGGGAGCAATTGGGGGGAGATATCAGCTTATAAATGTGAATGACACACACGTCATCAACGGGCCAACGTCAATGCAACTTATCTTTGTTTCTGCTGCTGCTTGCTGTTGATGCAAAGACGGCTACACGCTTTTTCCTTACGTGCTTCTTTCGGTTGATACCGATTTGCGGAAAGGGCCGAATCACTCAAACCCAGTACACTACTCGTTTGGTACCAGGGTATGAACTATGTGCAAGGTTTCTCATTGGCGTGCGATGCTGAACCAACGCGATTCCAAGACAATCGGACAACGGAGGGTCGGTCGAAGCGAGTTCGCTGTTTGGTCGTGATATTAGCCCGAACAAAGTACGTGGTATCCACGTACGCACGTAACAGGGCTGACGGCTGACACCGGAACCCAAAACTAAACCGAATGCGACGTCAACACTTATTCCACAGCCAGCCGCGTTATGAGTTCATTTTCCATCGGATCTACGAGTACAAACAGAAGTATCACGGCCCGCCCAGAGAAAGGCGACTTAGCCTTGAACTAAACAAAATAAACGTAAGAGTTTAGGCCAAGCGCCGGCACGTGTCGCCGGAAACACCGATCCTTTAACGGCAACGGCCACTATGCTTCTTATCATATGCTGCCACTAACAACTGGTTGTTCGCAGCTGGCCAAGCGATTGCACAGGCCCTTCATCAGGCAACCAGCGCTATTCAACCTGCACCATAGAGGGACCAATATATGTACTACTACTAGACTATAATACCACTGCATTGTAATTTTTTTTCGGTGTATCGTACATATACGGCGCCGGTTGCAAATACTGCGTGCATGTTCCGACACGCAGATGATGATATTGTCAGTAGTGCTCTCCGGTGAGGTGTCGTCGTAATGCTGAAAATAATAGTCAAAACGTTTTCAATGATAAACGAAATCACGAGACAAAGTAACCGACGCGCAGGTGTTGTTGATTTCGGTTGTCTGGTGATGTGGTGCTCGTCATACTACTGAAAATAGTCGAAAACATTTACCGGCCCTATGACGCCAACTTCCACTGCCGCTAAAACTATAACTCATCATGTATAGATAATAATATGTGTGTTGAGCTGTGTCGTCTTTCAAACCCCATCGAGAATATGGCGTACCGTCCGCCTTGACGTTTTTGAGCGACGACGGCTTCGCGTGACGTTGGGGAAGGAGTATTTCTATGTGCCTCGAGCACTGCCATGCTGTTGACAAGGCATTATTGTTTAAGCGTTGACTGCTTTTTCTAGGTGTGTGTCGTTGGCATGGTAAATAATACCTGCTTTATGCCTGTCTGTGGCGCTTCAGAGATTAATCGAACATTCATAACCGACCCTCGGCATCGGAAATTGCCGTTTATTGCAGTTATAATATTCTGGTGACTGCGGGCCGTAGCCTCGCTGGCGGTCGTCATAAAAATATCGCGGGCGAAGCCTCCTCGTAAATATTATAAATATACAAATACACACTCCAGCTGTGAGATCGAAGGTTTTGTGGAAACTCATCTTTGCAACCTTTGTGTGATATTCCCATTGCGCGTATATATCATGAAAAAAAAAGAAAACACTCCAGCTGTAATATCGAGTATTTCGTCGAAACTCATCTGTGCAAGCTGTGTGTGATACTCCGATCGCGCGTATGACGGGTTGTGTGTCCTCATTAAGGATATAGGTCGGCGACTCCCCTTGCAACTACAGTGTAGCTATCAGGGCTAACAGGGTGATCTTAGTCAGTCTGTGCGCGGAAACTATCAAACCCGTTTCTGAGGGGGACAAAATCCGACAGCTGTGGAAGGAAATGCATCCGTTTATCAAGTGAATCCTGTAAGTCGAATAACCGGTGAGGGGAGGGCGGAGTTTTGAAGGGCGTGGGGGCCTGGTTTTGATCAAGAGGGAGCGGGGGTGGGGGGGGGGCAAGGGGGGGGGGAGGGGGGGGGGGCTCGGGCGGGGCAGCTCAATTTGTGCGTGAAAACTATAAATCCTTCAAGGGGATAAATCTGACGGTTTGGAGAGAACGCACCAGTTTATCATGGGGGGGGGGGGCGGGCGGGACAGCTCAATCTGTGCGTGCAAACTATGCATTCTTTTAAAGGGGTAGAGGTGACTGTTTTTGAAATAATGCACCAGTTTATCATGTAAATACTGTAAGTCGTACAACCAGTGAGTAGAGAGCGCAGTGTTCGAGGGGGTGGGGGTGGGGTGGGGGGGTGGGGAGGTGGGGAGTGGGGAAGGGGGGGCGGGGGCGGGGGAGGGGGGGAGGGCTTGAGGTCGCATAGATGTAGGGATTTGCTATACGCGAGGTGCTAGGTCTAGGCGATAGTGCGGGTGGTGGGGAAGGAGGGGGCGTTGGGGGCGTGTGTGTGTGGGATTTGCAGCAGCGGCATGGATGGCTCTACAAAGATAATGAGGTGATATCCAGTGCATGGAAGTGTTTATTACTCTGGCGGATTTCGATATGAGGGGGGGCGTTTGAGCAAGATAGAGCTGGAGGCAAGAAAAAAAATCAGGGGGGGGGGGGGGGGGGGAGGGTTTTCAAGAGGTTTAGGTCGCAAATAATATTGAAATACACTCCAGCTGTGAGATCAGAGGTTTGGTCGAATCTCATATTTGCAAGCTTGTGTGTGATACTCCGATCGCGCGTATTAATAATATATGTAGGGGCTTGTTATACGCGTGGTGCTAGGTTTAGGTGATCGTGCGGGTGGTGGGGAAGAAGGGGGCGTTGGGGGGAGGGGGGGATGAATGAAAGGTACGTCATGGATGGCTAGAAAGATAATGACGTGATATCAACTGCGTAGAAGTGTTCATTACTCTGGCCGATTTCGATTGTAAGTGGGGCGTTGGAACAAACTGGGCAGGGGAAAAAAAAAAGAGGGGGGGGGGAGGGCGGAAATGAGTTGGAGCTACGGCATGAATGGCTAGAAAGATAATGAGATGATATCAGCCGGTTGGTAGTGTTTTTTACATAAAAATTGAAAAACGTCAGCTGTAAGTACGACCGACTGAATGGTTGAAACTCAACTTTGCAATCTGCGTGGTATATCTATAGATTATACAAATAAAAATACACTCTAGAAGTGAGATCGAAGATTTTGTCGAAACTCATCTTTGCAAGCAGCGTGTGATACTCCGGTCGCGCGTATTACGGGTTGTGTGTCCTCATTAAGGATATAGGTCGGCGACTCCCCTTGGAACTACAGTGTAGCTATCAGGGTCAACAGGGTGATGCTAGTCAGTCTGTTCGCCGAAACTTTAAAACCCGTTTCTGAGGGGTACAAAATCTGGCAGATGTGGAATGTAATGAATCAGTTCATCAAGTGTATCCTGTAAGCGGTAAAACCGGTGAGGGGAGGGTGGAGTGTTTAAGGGCGTAGAGGCCTGGGTTCAACAAGAGGGAGCGTGAGGGAGGGGCTGGCGGGCGGGCGGGACAACTCGCGCAAACCGCGCGTATATTATAAAAAATGAGAATACACTCCAGCTGTGAGATCGAAGATTTTGTCGAAACTCATCTTTGCAAGCTGTGTGTGATACTCCGATCGCGCGTGTTACGGGTTGTGTGTCCTCATTGAGGATATAGGTCGGCGACTCCCCTTACAACTACAGTGTAGCTATCAGGGTCAACAGGGTGATGTTAGTCAGTCTTTGCACGGAAACGATGAAAACCGTTTCTGAGGGGGATAAAATCTGACGGCTGTGGAAGGAAATACATCCGTTAATCAAGTGTATCCTGTAAGTCGAATAACCGGTGAGGGGAGGGCGGAGTTTTGAAGGGCGTGGGGGGCTGGTTTTAATCAAAAAGGGCGGGGTTGGAGGCGGGGGGGGGAGGGGGGGGGGGGGGGGGGGCGGACGGGCGGGCAATTTGTGCGTAGAAGCGCACATATAAATATATATTATAAAAAATGAAAATACACTCCAGCTGTGAGATCGAAGATTTCGTCGAAACTCATCTTTGCAATATATATATATTGGATCCTCCCTTTTCCATTATCTTCGCAATTTTTCTTCCTTCTTCTCCCTCCCAAGACGTAAGTTTCATCAGCAGCGCGTGGTTTCTTGCTGCGTTATCCCGAGTTCACACATATCTGTTTGAAGAACAGTAGTACGATTTTCCTTGATCGAAGCACATCGGTGCCTTACAAGAAATCAAATCCAACTTGGAAAACGTTTTCCCTATACATGTCTTTCTTATCGTTAATTCAGGCCCTTAGGTGTAGTGTAATAATGGGGATGCGTGAGCTACTACGCACGGTAAATGTATTACAGCAGGTTTTGGGCCAATACATGTTTTTTTTTATGACACGTTTCTCAACCTAGAAACGACGAAGTAAATTTGGAATCAACCGCGTTTTGTGTTTGCCAATTTAATGGTAGTTCTGTGCTTACAGTAGCGGTACACCTTGCCCACGAGATTATTCATCGATAGTATCAAGTGAAATACGCCTGTCAACGTCGAGGTTGACGTAACGCATGGAGCTCCTGAAAGTAAAGTAAGAATCTTCGGGAACCTTGGGGTACACCTCTGTACCCTCTACCGTTACGGCGTAGAACATGCTTCTGGGCTACGCTTATAAACATATAGAGGTCCATTCACTTCAAACGTGGTTAACGCCCCGGTAGCTGGTATCCGGGCTTTGGATGCGCACTGTTGTTATACTTATTGGGAAAAAATTATGCAATTAATTATTGGGTGGTAAAGGCTGCTAAGCGAGATTGCTCCACAACGCTCGTAGAAACTTCCTTGCAGCATGAATCAGTAGTTCGTTTGTATGTTGCAACTATTATACTGCAACATCGCTCTTTTTGGGTTTTACTAAAATTCTTTGTTTGACGAGGAAAAACTTACTGTAGTCTGCCATTTTGCTTCACCACTAAATAGTCATTATTACCTCGTATACCTGGGTGGCGACCCAACAACCAAGCAAATATTCATCACGCGACTGATTTACGCGTACGTATTGCCTACCCGAACACCGCCGTGAGACCGCAAAATATGAAGCTGGTCACAACCTAAACCTTCGTTCTGCCCATTACCCCCTTCCCCGGCATCGGAAATATTCAAGGAATTACAAACCGCCCTTTGCTCCATTTCGCCCTCAAGCAAAACAATGAATACCCCAATCAATCATCTCTTAGTACTTAATAAATTAAATATTCGCCTCGTTTTGGGCTGGTCGGTGTTTCTTGGTTACTTACGCGGGGCTACGCACAACCGAAAGGCTAACCCTGTACCTCGGTGCACATTTGTTGTTCTTCACGTAAATCGATCCGCAGACACGCCGAACAGATATGCACGAAGGCACATAGCACCACAGATTATCGCGCGCAACTGTCTATCTAGCATTGGCCGGTTGAAGGTGGGTATTGTTACGGTTTGTTGTCATCTCGCATTTTCGCATTTATTTTCGCACTCGTTTCCACACCTAAACGAAAAATTTCAAAGCCCAGATCGGTCTGTGGACTGGAGATCGATTGGAAACTTAGGAAGACAACGAAATGTCTGGCACACATAGAGATGCCTAGTAAAGCGGTAGTAAATATCTGCAAATCGTTTAATGTCAAGGGATGTCGGGTACCCGCAGAACTCAATTAGCCGAGGCCGCGACCGCCTGCGCCCAAACGCACCTCGCAAGCACTCCACGGGCTTTCGGCCGTTTACACGGCCTGCAACAGCTTCGCGACCGTACCGTGCGCCTATCATACGATAAAACGATTATTCCTGGCCAAGAGTAATCATCAACAGGGGGACTGTGGGCAGAAGTGTGCCAATACTCTGAACGGAGAAGGCGTGTTCAGCACGTTACGCCAGGAAATTGGAACTCGTCGCGTCTTGAAGGAAACTTCAACCAAGGTCCAAGGAGGCGCAAGAAGAAGTGGAAAAACAAGAACACAGCCTGTTCTGTCCAATTGTTGCTGTTGTTCTCACGTCCAACCACATGGTCGTGATCAAGTCCATGGTAACAGGACAAGATACTGTTATTCAGGAAGTATACAACACGTCAGCAGGACCTATACTCACGGGCGGCTCGGACCCGGGAGAATCCTGGGCGCCCGTCTTTGCACACCTTTTCACACGCGGATACAGTATATCTTTCAGTCGTTGGTGAGTTTGATGCAAAGCCTATACATTTATTTGTGATCCCCCCATAAAACCGATATGCGCCAGCAAACAGGACAGCGGCAACCCGCACTACTCCGTACACGGCCACTACTGGTTGACTTAAAATATACAGTGCCTATCATTCCGCCCGGGAGTCATCTCCCGGTACGGGTTGCAGTTGTTGTATTAACTAATAGAGTGTTTGATCGGTTGAGCCCCTTAAGTGTGGCACTATCGGGTAGAATGCTATTTTTTTTAGAATGTTTGTTTCAAGACTACTAGCAGTAGAAACATTGATCTGGTTGCGCGGATGAACGCATCGAAGTCCTGCTCCGGGAAAAAAAAACATTGATCGGGTTGCGCGGACGAACGCCTTCGAAGGCATGTTTGTTTCGGGTGGTACAGTGGGCTCCTCATCAACCATGTTAGGAGCTCAGAGAATTATGCTTCACCCCTAGCGTGGCAATTCCCTACTAATAAACTAATAATCTGACAGTTTAGGTGTAAATTCCAATAACTTGTTCCTAGTGGCTCTTTAGCTCGACAAATACGTGCCGGTTCGGGAGATTGGCATACTGTGTGAAGTATGTGGATCTTGGCATCTGAGCGCGGATGGGATGACGCACGATGTCACTTTTTCTGCTGTCACTACTCTGCTGGGAGATAAGAATGCACGGCCTAAATAATGAAATCATCAACTATTCGGGTTTCTTGGCATCTTTACTTGGGGCTGTCGAGCACACTAGCGTATTGGTACCGACGCAGCCTCATCATGGGCGATTAACTTGAGTATCTTACGGCCGTAGTCTCAGAGCAGAGCCCCGTCGCGTGCTAGGCTAGAGGTGCACCACGTTTTTTCTGACGTTCCTGACTTTACGAGCTTGAAGACCCCTCTGAGGCAAAAAAATGATTGGGAGAAGAATAAAATCTGCCACAGGATGGACAATTCCATGGCATAGGTATACCACAAGAATCGAGCCCAAAACCAACCTATTTCCCACGATTTGGGGTTAAGAAGCCCCGCCACTCAGAAAAAAACATTTCAGACGAAAAGTGCTACCTCTATCGTAGCACGCTTCCCTCGGTATCCGAGGTTTACAGCAAGCAACCGAGAGCGCTGTGGAGCGTCAAAAGTCGTTTCATGCAGAACTGCTCGTATTGATTGTTGCATTGTTGAAATCAACCGAGAAGGCGAAGAATAAAAACGTTGTTTGTCTTTTTGGCGGAGCACGGCGACAGTGTCCACGGACCACCACGGCCTTCCATAGCCATGTCCACGGCCTTCCACGGACAACCGCGGACACTCCACGGGCTACCGCGGACGTCCACTGGCTCCCACGGACATTCCATGGGCTTCCATGGAATGCCGCGGCAAGTAGAGGAACACCGTGGAGGCCCACGACACTAGCCATGGTAATTTCCACGGCAATCTCCACGGGAAGTTCCACGGCAATCTCCACGACAATCGTCACGGCAGCACCCACCGCAAAGCCGCGGTCACCAACCGAAACGTCTACGGAAGTACCCACAACGCTCACAGATACACTCACGGACACGCCCACGGCAACACCTACGGATTTGTCCACTGAAACGTCCGCGGACATCAACGGATAGGTCCACGGAAACCACCACGGCAAGGCCCACGGCCACGCCCGCGGACACCGGGTGTCTCACATTATTGTGGTTTTTCAAAACAAAGGAACTAACCCTAACCCTAACCGTAACCCATGGGAAATACTATTGTATCGGTCGAGGTGCCCCCTAATGACATCACTGGGGTGAAATTGTTGGAAACGTCAAATAACGTGTATCAATATCGGAGGATTATTATGGAAATGGCCGCGGACGGCCGTCGATGGCCGTGGAGATTGCTGCGGTTGGACGTCCGCCGAAACTGCCGTAGCAATTGCCGCGGTTTCCATGGCTGGTACGACGGAGGTTGCCACGGACAGTAACCGCGGCACGTGCCGTGACCACGACCACGGCATTTGCCGTGGAAGTGCCATGAGCCGTGGCACTTGCTGTGGTAACCCGCGGATTTCCATGGTAGCCCGTGTCAACATCCACGGAAGTCCACGGAAGTTCCGCGGTCATTGCCACGGAACTTCGCCAAAAAGTCCAATAATGTGCATTGGTGGAGAAGGGGGGGCGCAGCAAAAGTCTGGCGGGGAGCAAAGGTTACCTGCCGCAGATACGAGGTGTAGGTCCTGCCTTGAACATGTCGAACCCGGGGGACGAACTCTACGGGACACCATTGCTTAGTGCAAGTCGAGGTTATGGCTATAACCTGAGCCCTATTTATGTTGTATTAGCTGCGGGGGTGGCACCGAGGAGTCTCTGAAGATCATATGTAACGAAGAAAAGAGAGAAGATACTTTGGAAAGTGGTGCTTGCCGCCGAAAATTGAAAATAAAATAAGGTAACAAAGGCGACCGAAAAATACGACGATATATGGAAATAAGTTATCCAGGTAGGCAAGGCCGTCGTCTGCTCATCACGAGATCATTTCCATGCCGCGGGTAGATGTAATCGAGGAGTTGTCGTGTTGGCCGAAAGTCCGACTTACATTACCGTTTCCGGCGGTGCTTCCTAGCCCGTTACCGGGTACTGGCGGTCGTAAGCTAGTTGAGAATTAAATATACGACACACCGGGGAGAAAAAAACGAGTTAATTTTGCGCATTTTGAAGAAGACACTCAGTGTACTCATTCGTAGTGACTGCAAATCAGCTATATTAGTGTGGTCTGCAAAGTCTGTGTCGCAGAATGGAACGACAGTAGTTCCACGTTTTATAGGGCCGTTTTGAGTGAAGCATTGCTCCCGTCATCATGTCAGCGACCCATTGAGATGCACTCCTACCACCACCGTAGCATGCGTGTCAAGCACATTATTCTCAATACCACACATGCCAGCCCTCAGTGTAGCCGTCCAAGTGGTTCCCATATTGCGGTGCCACGATCCGACACGCACCCTGTGAAGCGTGTCCGCCGCCGGGCTATGGGGTGATTCTTAACATTTATGGACCAAATTACGGTCTTGTCTATTCCAACTAGACACCGTTAGCGAGGGTGGGAGTGTTGGGATCGCCCAACGATGTATGGAGCGTACCCAGTGCCGGCGCAAGACTACCCTTCGTGGTCAACACCCCACCAACAGCGGCGCATATGCTCGCGACAACTGAAGCTACCAAGCCAACCCCCCCCGTATGGTAAGCCCACACCACCATTTGGATCTGCCAAAACACGCCAAGCAACAGACAGTCCGTTAGAACGTATTGGCTGATTACGTTCCTGACCTTGGCGCCCCGTCCTTCGATGCTCGTACCGTGCGAGCCCAATGAAAAACGCAAGCCCACCAAAGCGACGACAAGAAATATACCTCCGATGATCGCCATGAAAATGCACGAGATTTTCAGGTACATATCTAGAGCCGACCCCCCTTGCCGGACGCAGGAGGAGGTCCGAGAAACGTATTGGCTGGCAACGCTGCCGAGCATGTAGATCAGCGCCCACGAAAGAGGAGCCACCACGCACACGTTTACTATTCCTGGTGTGGAAGGGAAAGCTTCCGGCAAAATTTTGTGCACGGACAATAGGCCCAGTGGGGAACGGTATACGGCGGACAGGACGATCGAAAAATATATTTCGACCATAAGGCCGTATGTCAAAGCCACAAATACGACTTCTTTTGTAGGTAGCTTGGTATAAGCTGTTGACGGCTCTTCCCTGAATGTTGCGTTCGCCTCGTTGTTATCATCGCCGTCATCGCCCTCACTGTACTCGTTGAAGCACGCGTCAACCAACCGGGCCATCACCGAGATGATTACGGCGATAGAAAGCAGGTTGCCGGTTACGAACATTGCCCAGTGTTTCCAACGCAACGCCGGCATCATCGTGGCACCATCACTCCTACCCCGTCCGCCTTCGGCGCCAACAGCATGGATGGGCGCGCAGTCCAAATTGCCAGTAGACGGAGCGAAATGATTATTTTCCGCCGAAGTAGGTGGAATAGTAAGTTCGCCTGAGCCGGTCCCTGTTCCACTAGCAGAGTTCGATGTGCAGGCTGATGCATAGTCCACGGTGTTGGTAGGCCTGACAGCTGGGTGGTAGCAAGACGGGGGTGCAACGTGCAAAATAGTGCAGAAAACAGAGGTCAGAGGAGTTGTTTCTTAAGTATGCTGTAGCGATAGAAGCTCCACGCAGACGGAGGTGAAATCGAGCAAAATACGGCACTCAACAGACGTGGGAGGGACTGTTTTGCAGAAAAGGACACACATAAATACCGACGAGATCCAGTCTGGGTTTTTTGTCTGGGAAATTGTGCGTTCTCCACCACAAGTAACGTCAATAATTTGGCTCCTCAAGCTACATTTGCCTGTTTAATGTCAGCCTTTACTTGTGACATACGTTTTGTTTTTAGGTGCCTTGTGGAGGATATCACGGGAGTCGTTCGACAGTATTACCGTGGCCTCCCCAACCTTTCTTCAACGGAATCGCCGGTTTTGAAACCAGCTCCCGGCCGTATCTCCTGTTTTACAGTGCCCCTTTCCACCTCGATGTCATCGTTCGATAGTCCTTTGCAACCAAGGGAATGCATTAAAATGTTTTCTTCATAGCACCATTCCTTGTGTCGAGCAGCCATGCGACGTTCGTTAAAAGAATATCGCTGGTTTGGGGGGGGGGCTATCGTAGAACCAGTCACAGTTTTGTTTTTTAGCGTCCAGGGCGAACACGTGTAACTGTGCAGTTTTCCGGATACGATATTTTGGACTTGGTAGTATTCTTCGGAGAGTTGATGACATGTTTGGCATGCTTGATAGCAAGGCTCCCAGGGAGCGGGCGATCCCGTCATCCCATCGCACACTATGACTCTACGAGTTGGGTGCTCCATTCTTGCACTGGACGATACAAGTATCAATATAGACTAGACCTATGTATATCAAATGTTTTTCTGCTCCTGCCTACCTACTGTCGGCCTCACGCACCACGCGCACACCTTCGTCAAGGAGGCCAGCACCGTGCATGGGAGTTCGCAACATTCGTACCGTATTTACATGGACAGCCCCAGATGCTCGCGCAGGCAGGCCAAGAGGCTGGAAAACGGATGGTTGAAGGTTCCAAGAAGAGCGAGATCTCTCGCGAGATGAGCAACTCGCTTGTAACGCTGAACGCCAACAGATTCCTTACTACAACGTGCTAATAATTATGGCCAAGGGCGCAGTTGCAGTATACGGATGGACTCTAGGTGAATACAACGCAGGTCGAGAGAGGCCGGACGTGACACGGCATCGAGTGGCTCCCCCAGCTTGTTGCGCGAACGGCATGAACGCATACACGGAGCGCTTGAGTGATCGTAGCGCACGTGCGAGCCGGAGTGGAAGGACATCAGGGGCTCCGTAGCAACACCACAGGCTCCAACCCGGAAAGACATGTCGACAGGGGGTCCGGTCACATCCCGCGACATATCGCGGCGTTTCACGATACGTCCCTCGGCATGTCCCCAACAACTACAATAATGCAACTATTTGATAAACTGCTGCATTTTTCCTTCCACACACAGCTGTCAGATTTTGTCCCCGTCAAAAACGGGTTTTATAGTTTCCGCGCACAGACTGACTAACATCACCCTGTTGACCCTGATAGCTACACTGTGGTTCCCAGGGGAGTCGCCGACCTATATCCTTTTAATGAGGACACACAATCCGTAATAGGTGCGAACGGAGTATCACACACAGCTTGCAAAGACGAGTTTTGACAAAATCTTCGATCTCACAGCTGAAGTGTATTATTATTTCCATAATAATGCAAGCATGACTACTACTACTGTCGAACATACGCGCCGGTAGGGGGTGGGGGGTGACAGACCCTCACCCATTGCGCGAGAAGGAAGCCTGGACGGGGTTTAAGGATTGGGAGTAGAAGATGGAGTAAGATTAGCAGATATCGGGCAGGAAAAACGGAGAAAGATCCGCAGGATGATAGGAGCGATACAAAGCTGGAATCACATGCAGAAGATAATTAGGGTCGGCGGCTTTTTTCTTTTCGCCTTTTTGTGAGTTGCCGGTGGTTGTCTTCTACATTTTCAGGGTTTTTCTTGTGATTGATATGGGTAATCGACGTTGAATAGAATGCGTTGCACATCGCCGGATGGCAAGCACAATACTATTATTAACAGAATAGAACAATCACACGAAGCACCTCGCGCTGCTGACGTAGGGGATGGGGTGTACCCGAGCTGTGATACACGGACGTATGTTATGTTGACACGTGCTACGATAAGAGATCAAACAATTGTTCGAGGCACCTATTTTGAGGAGTTTCATACCGAATCCAAACACTTCCATTCAACGGAAGACGCAATCCAACGACCAATCCCTTTTCCTAGATAGTGTTAGGTACTACTGCCAGGTTTACATTTTTGTATACTACCTGGGTACTATTATGTGCTATGATGCATTATTGTGAAGGAGTCGTGGTGCCGGAAGGTGAGAGGGAAAGGACGCAGGGGTATCAGCTTCGCTTGGAGACAGCACCGGTTCTTCTTTATAGATTTCTCATTATTGGCATTGAGCTATGAGAAGCTCGAGGAGACAGGAAAGTAGAAGGAGGACGAAGAAGAGGAGGAGGAGGAGTGGGAGCACGGGAGTGCGGTGAAGCTCACAGAGTTCGCTTCACCCCAGCATTGCTGCTGTGCTTTCTTCTGGACCTTTACCTATGGAACGTACAAGGAACGTTCTCCTGGATCTTCCATGTTCCCATGAGCGCCTAACGCGCTTACTTTTTTCTATCTTGTCCAGAGGAGGAACGTTCCATTTCCGAGAACGCTCTTGTGGTATAAGCTAGCTAGATTCTACGGGTCATCCGCTTCACTCAGAATATTCCGTTCATGAGAATCTTCTTGTGGCCAATAGACCATGACTCTGCGGACTATCTTACCGAATCTATTACCAGATATACTGACACTCTACAAGCATTACATTATGTAATAGGTACGATTTGGTATGCGCCCTCTGTGGAGCAGCAGGCGACTCTAGTCCTTTGCAAAGTCCATGATGCTGGTTTGAATCGCCCCGACTAAGCAAAATTTCAAGGTTGTGTTCTGTAGGGTACGTACAAACCGTACCCGGAGTATTTACCCCGGGTATTACCCTACAAAGAACTTCTGTAAGTTCTGTAGGGCATTCATACCCGTACCCGGAACTTCTGGAAGTTCTGTACGACATTCATACCTGTACCCGGAACACTTCTGGAAGTTCTGCACGCCCGTGCCCACGATACCCGGGGTACGGGTATAGCAAGTTTTGTACCCGCTCGTATTTTCTGTGAGTTCTGTACGCCTGTGCCACAATACCCGGAACTTCTGGAAGTTCTGTAACACCCTCATACCCTTACCCGGAAACTCTGCGACTCATTCATGTAAGACTTTGACACAATATCCGGGGTACGGGTATATCTTTGTTACAATACCCGGCGAGCTCTGTATTAATTCCAGGTTAATAATCCGAAAAGTGTTTTAGGCATTAATTATGATGTCATGTTTTGTCAGTCACACAAAGCGATTAACGAACACAGCAGTACGTATCATAGAATGAGAGCACTTCTCTTGCTGATGTTTCTTTCGTTTCTAAGGGCACGCGTTAACGTCTTAACCCCTTTACAACTGGAATCCCGTTTTTGGGATCAAAATTACTTGGATTTAGTATAGGGAGGGGTTCGGGGGCTCTAAAGGGGTTAACGAAGGACACTTTTGTGAGTTCTGTAAGACCCGTGCCACAATACACGGGGTACGGGTACAGCATGTTTTGTACCCTCCGGGAACTTCTGTGAGTTCTGTATGCCTGTGCCATAATACCCGGAACTTCTGGAAGTTCTGGAACACTTTCATACCCGTACCCGAAGCTTCTGGAAGTTCTGTAAGACCCCCGTACCCTTACCCGGAACCCACAAACCCTACAGAACTTAAGCGCACAAAATTCGACGAAAATCAACGAGCAAAAAAAGGTGAAAGAGGGAGTGCTGAATACTATGCACGATAAAAAAGAAGGCACGTACCGGGGGGGGGGAAGAGGAAAGACACCTGTGACCGCGGGTTGGTTGTGCTTAAGGTCGCTAAGGGTAAACACCTTTCGATTTGAGCTCGAAAACAGAGAGTGGCACGTCTTTCGAGTTGAGAGAAAAAGTAAAACGTAACGATTATAAAAAAGGGAGAGGACAATGTACTGTCACTATTTATGTACTCTTGCCAAATTTATAAAGAAATGTACTATTTCAGGTACTATCGTTATTATCATAAAAAATGAAAATACACTCCAGCTGCTGTGAGATCGAATATTTTGTCGAAACTCGTCTTTGCAAGCTGTGTGTGATACTCCGATCGCGCGTGTTACGGGTTGTGTGGCCTCATTGAGGATATAGGTCGGCGACTCCCCTTGCAATTACACTGTAGCTATCGTTATTATGTACCATCAAATCAAGGACACATTTGGGGGGTCACGTTTGGGGCCAATTTTGGTTGTCCGGCGTCACTCGCGCGAGTGACGCCCCTATTCGTTCTCGGTCTTAAGCTTCCGGGTTGTTTTGATTATGCGGTGTTAATCCCAAACGGAATGGTTAGCTACGCGGCGCCTAAACCTCGTCTGAAGTATTTGGTCAGTGTGGTGCAGAGTCATTGGTGCGACTGGTGAAAACCCGGTTATGAAGAAAATGGGTAACCCCCCTACCGCCTATCGTAGCCTTCGTCGGTCATCATATTCTAGCAGGTACTACTAATGCCTGGTATACAACGAATTGGCATTGCTAAAATCCAACAACGTTGGGCAGCGTTTGTTGCTCCGGACTATCCGTTGACTCTTAGTTGACCGTCCACTGAATATCAGTTGACTATTCCGTTGACCATGGACCAACGGTACGATATGGTGGTACGATAGGGTGGATATCCTACCTTTAACGGCGGTAGTGGGTTTGAGCTACCCACAAGAGTGACCCTGCACCCCACGATTTATACCCCACGAACAAAATGCTCCAGGTGATTGTTTGCACGCAGCGCAGCTTGACATTTCATCGCGGCTTCAAATCACAGAACAATTAGGACGGCACGAAACCGCAAGACCGAAAAATGAACAGGGGAGTCACACGCGCTCGAATGACCCCGAACCACTCCCAAAAGGGGCCCACGGAAATAAAAAAAACTACCGCAGTTTCGGTCAATGACTTGACTATCATCAGGTATGACTTAACCAATCCCCGCAAATAAGAAAACATGTTTTTGCGAAATGTGCTAGACCTGCTCCTATGCTGTGCTTCTAGTCTATAGTAGCACGGGTCCACTGTCCGCTCCCACTAGGCGGTTGGAACATTTGGATATCCCGTTTCAACGGGCTTGCTATCGGTTTCACCCCTCCCTGTATGTTCCTGTTCCGTACTGCTGTAATGGATGCAATGCCGAGCCCCCCTGCTTCTGCCTCACCAAACATCGAAAGCATCTAGACGTATACCAGGTAAACACTATCCGACAGGTGATATCATCTCTCTATGTTTCGATCCACCCATGCAGTAGCTCTATTTCACTTACACGTGGTCTTCAAGTGTAAAATAACAATTCCTCCCCGCTTTCCCCGCCGCCCCCACCATCGCCTACTATATATTCCGTCTGGCCATTGTGACATCAGCAGGTGAGTTACCGACCTGTATCACTCACGAGTGTTTACACACCCCGTAACAGGCGCGATTGAAGTATGACACGCAGCTTGCAATCCTTTCAGTTTTGATCAAAATCCTTTTTGGTCGATCTCTCACCCTCACACTCACACTCACACTCACAGCTCAACGAATTATATTACTCGATCGAGTATTATTTTTTTCAAATATAGACTAGTAGTCTAGTCTAGACTAGTCTATAGCATTACGCGCGCAGTAAAAACCCATTCAATTACTTGAGATATCCCTCCTTTACCCGCCCCCCTCCCTTCATCCAATAATACGACTCCAGGACATGTATGTATAGTCTAGCATACTGGTGCATTCCACAGCCGTCAGATAGATGCTATCCCCTCACAAACGGGTTTATTTATAGCTTCCGTACACAGGTTGGTCAATATCACCCCACTGACCCTGGTACAAGCTATTCTAAGGGGAGTCACCGACCTATACCCTCAATGAGGACACGCACAGTGATACCCGCGATCGGAGTATCACACACAGCTTTTAAATGCGAGTTTCGACGAAAGCTTCGATCTCAAAGCTGGAGGAGCGTGCTGTCATTTTCACGATAGTGCTCAAAGTACGGAGAGAGATTTCGTGCCCGCAGTTTTCTGATTGGCCAGTTTTGCGGTTGAATTATTGTGTTGGTGGGGAATCCTAGATCGACATTTATTTGGCGCCTTTGTCTTCATCCGGAATCGTGACGACGCGTTTCTGAAAAAATATCCAACGGAAAATTGGACGTGCGTGATGACGTCGGTGTCGTTTTTTTCTCCAAAAACCGAACGGGAAGTTGTATGCCGAGCATGGCTTGTTGAATGATTCCCGGTAAAAAAGTACTCCGGAGTAGAAGAAAATGCAAATATCCGGAGTTTGGGTGACCGGAGAATGAAATATACAGTAGTCTATACCAGGTACCTGATACGGTCAACGGATTTAGGATGAAGAAAATACGCAACTGGAAATGTGTATAGGGATATCGTTGATACACTCGATCTTCAAAATATAACGGGCAACCCAGTTCTAGGACGAGCGCGGTCATATACGGTGGGGATGGATGATTCATCCCGGTGTATCATATAGGTTTGGATGTAGTGCACCATGAAACAATGATGCGAGTCTCCGTCTCCGTCTCTGTGAACTGTGCTGTTGTTGTTGTTGTTGTTGTTGTTGTTGATGATGTTGTTTTTATTGTTGCTGTTGTTGTTGTTTTTGTTGTTGTTGTTTTTGTTGTTGTTTTTGTTGTTGTTGTTTTTGTTGTTGTTGTTGTTGTTGTTCTCACATTTACTCGCACAATCACGTCCGTGGTCACAGGACAGGCTCCAGTCACTATGGAGCTGAGGAATGCCCTAGGGAAAGACACAAACAACCCAAGGTGGTACACGCATCTATCACAGCTGACGCAGTTCATGCCTCCACCAGAAACATATAAAAAAAGTGAAATCGCGAGTCAGTCTACGATGTGCCAGGTCTATACCTGGTGCATACGTCTCATTACTCGCGCCTGGAAAAACCGACTATACCGCTTGCCACCCAAGAAAGACTACCACGCATATATTACACGTACTATCTATCACTTCGCATACGCACGACAGACGCAAGTCAATTGGAAAAAAGAAACACAGAACAAATAAGAAGAGAAAGGAAAGAAAAGAAAAGAAACGACAACAAAAGCAAGAAAAGGCAAGACAAGAAGAGGAAGCAAAGCTGTGAAGAGGCCTGACGATGATGACGATATCATCAACAATAAGCACGATTCGTGGAGGGCGCTTAGATGTGGCCTAAGGGTCGTTCTTAGCGATACGTACTACATTTATTTCAGTTTTGGATGAAATTTCGGTATTTTTTCCGAAACCAACGAGGGTTGAATCTTAATGAGTACAAGCCTCAATTCGCTCGCAAAGCAATCCTCCACCCGGCACAGAACCGTCATTACAGCAGCATCGCTCGCGGAAGTCACCCGCGTTGTTGTGCGAATGGAGTTGGCCTTACTCGTAGGGGGAAGTCGGTGCCTTCGAAGGTGAAATTCGTCGCCAACTCGTTGCGCTACAACGCCCAACGCGACAAAAGTCTCAGCTGTTCCAAGGCTTCTGCCGTCAGCGAGCTCGCTCGGTCGGCCTCCTATGTTCATTTTGTCAACTCGAAGAGGAGAGTCAGAAGCTCACCGCGCCTTCTGCGATAGCTTATGACCATGGGAACGACCCTTCTCAGTCTCGTGCGCTCGCGCGTGGTGGCATAGCTCGAGCGATGCGGCTGCCCGGTCCTCTACACCCTTGTGCCTAAATAAAGCCTAAATTTTAGCTTTTTTCCCTAACTAAGCTAATAAAATCGACGAAAAAACATTTTTTTCCGTGACCTAAGGTTTTATGTGTTGACCGAGAATTTTTCACGAATATAAATACACCGAAAATATCTCACCCGCCAAAGGCATTCGCTCGCGCAATCCGACGAAAATTCATGTAAAACCACCAGAGACTGATTCTACGACAGCCCCCCCCCCTTAAAAAAAACGGCGATTTCTTTAATTTAGCGAACGTTTCATGACTCCTCGACACGAGGAATGATTATATGAAAAAAATACACCTCCATTTATTTTCTTGTTTGCAAAGTTAAAGGACGATTGAACGCTCACGTCGGGGTGGCAAGGAAGGGCACCGTATTCGAGGACACACGGCCGGGAGCTGGTTTCAAAAACCGCCGATTTCGGTGTAAAGAAAAGTTGGGGGCGCGGCTACCGTAGAACGACGCCAGACCAACCGGCAGTTCCTCACTTGATGAGCTATAACGTCCAGAGACGTTTAGACGTTTGACCTCAACGGTGTGACCCCTACCGTATCACCGCACTATAGAGACATCCCTTTCGCGTGTCCTTGTTATCAGTACCACGGCGTGGGGGACGTTGATCTTGGGCGGGCAGTCGAGAAGCTTTTTTTTTCACTTCTGTGCAGTACAGTAGAAGTGTTACGGTATGTAGGACATCAAAAACACTTTGTCTAATAGCTAGCTGGTAGAATACATAATGGAATCTGGGCCACGTATCTCTTGGTGTAGTGAAGCTACTCAGTCAATCCGTTGTTTGAGTCTGTTTGCTAGCGTATCTTGAGACAATATCCGGTGCATCTGGATTCCTGCCAAACTATTTTCAATATATATATAATCATGCATAACGCAATGGGCCCCGCGTAAGTCGTCGGTGTGCGAGACCGCTCTTACCCCATTTCGAGGGCAACCGTCCTATTCGCTGACCGGGAGGATAGCGCGTTACAGCAGCATTGGGTCTTACTCACAGGAATGTTGTGCCTATGAAGATTTGGAGGCCTAGACTGCGCTCAGTCAGGCGGTAGGACGCCACATGATAATAACCAATGGCCGTGTTGCGGGATTCTAACATAAATCGATTTTGATAGCCTTTGTTTAGGCGTACCAACTACCTTTATGCAGAGGACACAATACTGTACAGTACCTGGTAACACTTTGTCTTCACACACACATCGGCCGTTAGCTATCGAAATTAACACCAAAACTGTCAGGGTATTAGTGTACCAGTGGGGAGTTATCCCATGCTAGGGGTGAAGCGGAATCTTCTAAGCTCCAAACATGAGGAGCCCAACATCTCACTCGCAACATGACCTCGAAGGCGTTCTTTTGTGCGCGCAACCCGTTAACTATTTTTCTGCGCTCTACGAGCCCTAAATAATGCATAAACATCGCAAACTCGCAAAATGCTAACCGATATTATTGCCACGCACTCGAGGATGTGCAGCGGTCACAAGGTCAGAAGCGCTTTGCTTGGCCGAAAACGTGCGACCCTCCTTTCGTGGTATGGCCCTTCTTCCGCGCAGAACGGTATGTATCGGTAAGAGTCAAGTCAACAAGTAGTGGAAGTACACGGAGTAATGCCGGTTGCCGCTGTCCTTTTGGATGGTACATATCGGCACTATGGAGGGATAACAAATGTACCTGGTATACGATTTGCGTCAAACTCACCGACGACTGGAAGAGGCACCATCGTGTCCCTGGGTCAGTGTGAAAAGACGGGGCGCCCAGGATTCTTGCTGATTCGGGCTGTCCGAGAGTATAGAGGTCCTGCTGAGGTAACAGGCGCCTGTCCTGTAACCACGGACTTGATCACGACGATGTGATTTGATGTAAAACCAACAGTAACAAGTGGGCAGGAAAGGCTGTGTCTTCTTGTCCTTCCACTTCTTATTGCGTCTCCTTGGACCTTGGTTGAAGTTTCCCTCAAGACGCGACGATTTCCAGTGTGCTCCCGTAGCGTGCTGGACACGCCCTCTCCGTTCAGAATTTTGGTACACTGCTGCCCACAGTCCCCCTGTTGTTGATGATTACTCGTGGCCGGGAAGAACCGTCTGATCGTACGACAGGTGCACGGTACGGTCGCGAAGACGTCGTAGGCCTTGTGAATGTCCAAACGCCCGTGGAGTGCTTGCGAGGTGCGTTTGGGCGCAGGCAGTCGCGGCCTCGGCTAGCTGGAGTGCTGCGGGTGCCCCATATCTTCTTGCATTTATTTGACGATTTGCAGATATATGTACGATTACCACCGCCATAGTCTAGTACGTATCCCCGTGTATATGCCCTAAGTTTCGTCGTCTTTCAACATTTAACAGAGGTTTCGGAAAAATGGGAACGGAGCCAAATTTCCAATCGGTCTCCACAGTCCACAGACTGGTCTGGGCTATAAAAGTTAAACTTCCCATTTCGGTTGTGTGCGGGGAAACGAGATCGAAAATGCAGAAATAAGATAAATCAAAATGGCGTACCCGCCGTAAATCGGCCAATCAATGTTATATTAATACCTGGACCTGGTAGTAGATTGGCAGTTGTGCGCGGCAATCTGTGGATCTAAGCGTATTCGTACGGATCTACACGGCGTGTTTTTGCGGGTCGAATCACGTTTATTCTAACTATTAGTACAGTGACAATAATGTATACCGAGGTGCAGGTCTTCGCCTTTGGAACGTGGGTAGCGCCGCGAAAGTAGCCAAGAAACACCGACCAGCCCAAAACGAGGTGATGGTATAATAGTGGATCCAGTAGTACTAAAAAGAACTTATTTAATTTCGTTGTTTTGTAGTGAGAGCGAAGTTGAGCAACGGGCGGTCTGTTAATCCTTGAATAATATCCGTCATCGGGGGAGGTATCTCAGAAGAGGGGTGATGGAGAAATGGAGGGTTTTGTTTTTCGCGCGGACACACGGTGTTCGAGGAGGACATACATAGACGTGATTTAGCTGCTGCGTGATTTGCTTGCGTCGCCACCCAGGCACGTACGAGGTAAAACAACGAATATTTTCCCGGTGAAGCATGTAGTAATCCTACGCATTATTAGCAAAACGGCAGACTAGAGTGTATGGTTTTCCTCGTCCAACAAATAAATAGCAAAACAACAATAAAAGGCGACGTTGCGGTAGGTAGTCACGCTGTTACACACACGAGACTGCTGATTGATGCTGGAAGGATAAGGTTTCCGCGACAACCGTTTTGGAGCGTTTTGGCTCGGGCTTCCCACAGCCCAGGTATATATAATCATCCAGAATTCGCTCCCCGTATAACATGTAGACTAGTAGTGCATTTTCATTTTCAATAACATCAGTGCGTATTATGTATTCAAAGCCCAGGTAGGTACCAGATATAGAGGTGTTGACCCGTTTCGAAGTGAATGAACCTCCTTTACATTTATAAGCGCATGGCTCTGAAGCATGCCACGCTAGAAGGTAGAGGTGGATCTCATATTTCCCGAAGATCCTTACTTTCAGGAGCTCCGTACATGATGACCACATGACACACTATAATAATATTACCATTGTGACTTAAACCTCCACGTTGACAAACGTTTTTTTTACCTTACTTACTAGACTACGTGTATCTATCCCGTGGGCAAGGTGTACCTACGATAGACTAGTCTAAAGTAATACGTTGTTATTAGCAAACTCAAACTAATGAACACGATTGATTGCAAATCAATATATTTCGTTGTTCTCAGGTAAAACATACATGTCATCGTACATGAACCGTTTGGCCCAAGGCCTGTGCTGCCTCAAACGTTTTAGCACGCATCCCCACACCCAGGGCATTAACTAACGATACAAAACAATCGTTTGGAAAAGAGTTTCCTAGTTAGATTTCTTTCTTCGTGATTAACACTGCCAGATAGATAGTATGTAGTATGTGCTTCCTATCGAGAAAGGTCGATCGTGTTGTTCTTCAAATAAATTCGTAGTGCATACCAAATATATGTACGAGAGCTAGGCCAGCTGAAGTATGTACTGTATAAACAATCCGACGGTCGTATCTCGTAAACTACTGCGCAATATAATAGGACTCGGAGAAAGGGGGCACTGACCCCGACACTTGTTGGAATACGTGTATATATATGCGAAAAAAAGAACATGGAATCTTACTACATACCTGGTGTGTTTACAATTCGATTCAACCTCGGCGAGATTTCGGCGCAGACATAAAACACCAACAAACATCCAACACTAAATTCTTAACAAGACCGTCGTTCCCGATCAAGGTGAAATTTGGCGGAGACAGTGCTAAAGACCCAAGGAAAACTTCGATATAAGTTTCCAAGCTTGTGCTCTGTAGAGTACGTACGAACCATACCCGGGGTATTATTTACCCCGGGTATTGCCCTACAAAAATCTTCTGAAAGTTCTGCAGGACACTCATACCCGTACCCGGGACTTCTGTAAGTTCTGCACGACTTTCATACCCGTGCCCGGAACTTCTGTGAGTTCTGTACGCCAGCGCCACAAATACCCGGGGTATGGGTACATGGACTTATTTTGTGAGTTGCACGCCCGTGCTACAATATGCCCGGAAGTGCTGGGAGTTTTCTTCAAGACCTTCATGCCCATACCCGGAACTTCTGTGAGTTCTGTAGGACGTTCATACCCGTACCCGGAATTTCTTCAAGTTCTGTACTCCCGGTGGCTCAACACCAGGGGTATACGGGTATACCATTTTTGTTAGTATACCCTGGGAGCCCTGTAGAGTATCCATTCAGGTTTGGCGTAAGAAGTGCATTATGCATTCTGAGATGTTGTCGTCCCTCGTCAATTAATTGCACAGAGCACCGAACTGCAGTAAGTATGATGCCATATAATAATTGCATATGTTCACGTTTCTTCCGTTTCTGAATAAAGGGACGTGTTAACGAAGGACACACCTGAATCAAAAATATTTACTTTGTGAACTCGATTCGACTTGGTGGAAACATACGAAGTTGCATCCTATCGGGAAAACCCGCATTATCATTGCGTAAATTTTGTCAATCAATGTTTTTTTGCCGACCGGAATAATGCAGACCTACCTCCAACAATAACAGCGAAACAACAACAACCGACGGACAACCAACCACACGATTGATTGTAGATGAGAGCGAACCGTAAATTAGTTGTTCGCGCGCTCGCCGCCGCATGCCTCCTCCGTTTTGTTTGGCGGCGCAGCCTAAGAGGCTACCGCTCTCACCCTCTCCTGGGCGGAGCGTAGGAAGCCCTAAAACCACACGCATGGAACAGCGACGGCGATGCAGCTATTAGAATCGAAGCCTTGAACTATCCTCTGCGTTTTCGGTGTAGCTTCGCTTCTTTGTCGTGGCACTTGGAATGTCTAGCTGGTGGCAGTATTGGTCTTGCGAACGCCAATGAATATTTTCGACGACTATTTTGGGCACCACAGCCGGGGTACGCTATAATATTTCACAGATTACACACATATAGTATCCAACCCATGATACATAAAGTCGCCGACCTATATCCTTAATGAGGACACACAACTCGTAATGCGCGCGATCGGAGTATCACACACAGCTTGCAAAGATGAGTTTCGACGAAATCTTCGATCTCACAGCTGAGGAGTGTATTTTCATTTTTTATAAGAAAACAAATGGCGGTTACTGAGGATATACGTAGTCTAAACCCAAACAGAAGACACGGCATATTTACACAGACGTTAGGAAATCACCTAGTAGCCTCCTGGCCCACCACGAACAAGACACCCAGCATCGGCCCCCTACGAGCACGTACACGTACCCACCTTCCTTCCGAGGGGACAACGATCTCCACATACCAGCAGGCCCCCACTCCGATTATGGTACCACGTATGTATACACATATCATCAGTACATAATCACGCTATTACACTATCACACAGATCGTATCCAACCCATACCCAAAGCAAATGACGGTTACTGAAAAAAATAACCCTAACAGAAGATACGAAATCTTGACATAGACGGTAGGAAATCTCCTATTACTAATAGTAGCCTCCTGCCACCACGAACGAGACACCCAGCATCGGCCCCCTACGAGCACGTACACATACCCACCTCCCTTCCGAGGGGACAACGTTCTCCACGTACCAGCAGGCACCCACTCCGATTATGGTACCACGTATGTATACACATATCATCAGTACATAATCACGCTATTATTACACTATCACACAGATCGTATCCAACCCATACCCAAAACAAATGACGGTTACTGAAAAAAATAACCCTAACAGAAGATACGAAATCTTAACATAGACGGTAGGAAATCTCCTATTACTAATAGTAGCCTCCTGCCACCACGAACGAGACACCCAGCGTCGGACCCCTACGAGCACGTACACATACCCACCTCCCTTCCGAGGGGACAACGATCTCCACATACCAGCAGGCCCCCACTCTGATTATGGTACCAGGGATACACATACCAGTACAGAATCACAACAGTAGACTACACAGATATCACATAAATCGTATCCAATCCATACCCAAAACACATACATGACGGTTACTGAAAAAATAAATCCAAACAGGAAAGATACGAAATCTTAACAGACGGTAGGAAATCTCCTAGCAGCCTCCGGCCACCACGATCAAGACACCCGGCTTTCGCGCCCTATACGTACGTACACATACCCCCCTCTCTTCCGAGAGGACAGCGATCTCCACATACCAGCAGGCCCCCACTCCGAATACGGTACCAGGAAGACACATACCAGTATTAAAGAATCACACTATTACACAGATATCACACGGATCGTATTCAACCCATACCCAAAACAATTAGCAGTTACTGAATTTATAAATTAAACAGAAAAGATACGAAGTCTTGACACAGACGGTAGGAAATCTCCTAGTAGCCTCCGGCCACCACGAGCAAGACTCCCAGCTATGGCCCTCTACGTACGTACACATACCCCCCTCCCTTCCGAGGGGAAACGAATATCCACATACCAGCAGGCCCCCAGATACCAGGGATACACATACCAGTACAAAATCACACTATTATTACACAGATATCGCACGGATCGTACCCAAGCCATACATACCCAAAACAAATAACGGTTACAAAAAATAAGTC
The DNA here is from genome assembly GCA_012845835.1 of Undaria pinnatifida. Lineage (NCBI taxonomy): Eukaryota > Phaeophyceae > Laminariales > Alariaceae > Undaria > Undaria pinnatifida. The sequence continues at coordinate 7,303,311 of JABAKD010000025.1, read as the reverse complement.
CAAATAATAGAAGATACGAAATCTTAACACAGACGGCAGGAAATCACCTAGTAGTAGTATAGTCTATGGTATGATCTGTTACAAAACAGTAGCCGTGAGTACGGCTGTTTCCCCGGTTGCCACTCGTTGAGGTTCATAATGTATCGCCTTGGTGGAGGTTCTCCATAATAAAGCTCTCACAGCTACATACACCGGATTGCCTCGGGGACGTTGGCCCGGTGAGAATATGCTATGCAAGTTGGGTGAAAAATTCACCTCAAATCGAACTCCTGCCTCAGAGTGTGCGTTCCCCCGGGTATCACCCGTACCCGGAACTTCTGTAAGTTTTGTACCACCTTCATAACCGTACCCGGAACATTTGTAAATTCTGCACGCCAGCGCCGAAAATACCCGGGGGTACGGGTACACCACTTTAACACCTGCCCGGGACATATTTAGTGAGTTATGTACGCCTGACCCACAATACCCGGAAGTTATGGAAGTTCTACTTTCATATCCGTACCCGGAACTTCTGTGAGTTCTGTAGTACATTCATACCCGCACCCGGAATTTCTGAACGTTCTGTACGTCCCGTGCCACAACACCCGCGGTACGGGTACATACAGCACTTTTTGTACCCGCCCGGAACTTCTATGAGCTCTGTCCGCACGTACGTGCCGCAATACCCGGAACTTCTGAAGTTCTGTAACACCTCCATACCCGCACCCGAAATTGCTGGAAGTTCTGCAAGACTCCCGTACCCTTACCAGGAACCCACAAACCCTACAGAAGTTGTCCTTGTAAATTTCATTTCCCAATGTGCAACGCATCAAGAGATAATCCCATAACATGGTATTTCATACATACATGAACCAAGAACTTTCACTCGTCGACTAAAAAGGAATTTCTGTGATGCCCCGATTAATTTTGCGAGGTTCAATCTTATTTTTTTACCTCGTGTTCGAACCGTATGTGCAAACAAACTCGATGCCTGTCTTTGTTATTTATTTATGTTTTACCACAAGTTATGGTCGCTTTCGTATTTTTTGGATCCATATATCGGTCGCATCTATCGAAAAAAGCCGAAAGAATCAAACGCAGGCTCTCAATTTAATGAATGGACCATGGTGCTGATCAACACCGTGCGAAAACATCGCATATCCCAACATGTAAAACATTGAGCGGGGCATGGCCAATCTACCGCTCTGGCAACACCTTGTCTGGCGACGCGTGCTACGACCGAGGTGCACCACTTTATTTCTGAGATGTTCCTCAGTTTTGGGACCTTAAGACCTCTCTAACAAGGCAAAAACTGATCTAGACAAAATAAAAATGCCATCATACCGGATGGAAAAACCCATGGCCTAGGTACACGACGATATATATTTCTTTAAACAAATGGACGATTCCCGACGATTTTGGATTGAGAAGCCCCGTAACTCAGGAAGCGTTTAATGTCACACGAAAAGTGCTACCTCTATCGTAGTATGTCCCTGTCTAGATACACCATATACACCACTGCCAATGAACACCGCCGTCTGGGAAGGGAATATAAGAAATAAGAAGCGCAAAGATAGTTAGTTGAAAGAGGGGCAAATATATACTTATATATACAAGGGGGCTTCGCCGGCGGCCACTAATATTGAAGGCCGTGAACGAAGCGCTAAGACCCGCAGTCAACGACATTACAACAACTCCAAACAAACGTCAATTTCCGATGCCAAGGGCCTGTTAAAAGGGTGCGGTTGATCCCTGAAACACTTCTACATACAACCATGTCAACGATACACCTCGAAAAAGGGAGCGAACGCACGCACATGTGATAAGAAATCTAGAGTAACCAAAGCATAACAGAAAAAATGACCCCAGAGCGACGCCTACTGGGTGCTCGACGCACATAGATATACTCCTCTTCCAATTTTTACGCGAAGTTATCGTCGCTTAACATTGTCAAGGCTCACGGTACGCAATATACATGATGGCCACACAGATAGCTTAACACAAGTACCAGGTGCATATATTATAAATACCTGAGTTATAGTGGAAGTAAGGGCATGAAGTAGTAGTGTGGCGGTAGTTGCCTTACATGGACGGCACATATTCTCGACTATTCTCAGTAGAAAGACGAGTACCACACCACCACCGAAACAAACAACACCTGCGCGTTTGATTAGTTCGTCTCATATATTTCTTTTCATTGCAAACATATCAATTATTTCGGGATTCCGTCGAGCACCCCACCGGAGAGCACTACTACTGACAACGACACCATCTATCTGCTCGTCGGACCACGCGCGCAATATTTGCAACAGGCGCAGCACATGTACGACACCACGAATATTACTGTGCAGTAGTAGCATTTATTGTGGCCCCTCTTATGGTGCATGCTTGATAAAGAACCTGTATAGTCGCGTGGCCAACTGCGAACAACCAGTAGTTTTGAGACAGCTCTCGAATCGGACCTCAGAAAAAAGTGGTACATCTCTATCGTACAGTATACGGTAAATGTACACAACCCATCTGACACTCCATAAAAAGTCCCGCACGACTTCTCATAGCGTTCCATGGGACATCCCATACGAAGCCACGTAGGAAGCCATGCGACATCCCAGAGGAAGTTCCATGGGTGACCCATAGGGTGCTCCATGAGAACCTTATTCCGTGGAATGAATGTCCGATGCAACATCCCATGGGATGAATGACACCCCATGGGCCATCTCGTAGCTCACACCGGGCCATCCTATTATTCATCCCATGGGACATCCTACGGTGTGTATGGGGACACATAACGGTCGGGGAGATCGGAACCCCATGGGAAGTATGGAACCCCATGGATGGGATAAACGGCTCCCCATGGGTATGGGATGCCATGTCCCATACGGTGTCACATGCGGTGAAAAAACTCTCACGGACGATCCCATGCCTCATCCCGTGGCATACATGAGACCGCAGCAAATAGACGACCTCCCATGAGCATGGTATGCATTATCCCATGTCACATCCCATGGAATGAACGACCGTCCATGGGCATCACATTGGATGTGACATGGGATATACCCTATCTATGGGATTGTGTACACTTGGACGCGAGAGTTGAGTTGGTTATGGACCATCCCATGAAACGGCCGATGAGATGTACCACCAGGTGGCCCATAAGACGAGCGAAATCCGAATCCGGACGAGATCTCGTGGATCATCCAGTAAATCATCCCCTGGGATACAGCTTTCGGGATGTTTGGAATCTATATGGGACATGCTATGGCAAGGGTTAAAATACTACCGGACGTTCCGTGGTACAACCAATGGTACAACCAATCAACGGGAAAAATCATTGGACAAACTCCTATTATTATAATGCTCGGATTCCCATGGGACATCTCGTTAGATGCTTAACCCCTTTAGAGCCCCCGAACCCCTCCCTATACTGAATCCAAGTAATTTTGTCCCCAAAAACGGGTTTCTAGTTGTAAAGGGGTTGACATACCATAGGATGTTCTACACGTTGTTCTATATATGAAAACACGAAGTAGCACGTCTCTGATGGCATCGGATGTCCTGCAGGATTTTCCGCAATAAATAAACATGAATAAATTGCACATAATAAAAACAATATCTTGTTATTAAAACAACAGTTAGTGAGGGGGTGGGTGGAGTGTTATGATATATACCTGGTACCAACTGCTCGAAGTTGTGTCATTTCACCACCCATTAACAGTAACCACAACAACAACAACAACGACAACAACAACAACAACGACGACGACGACGACAACAACAACAAGAACAACAACAATAACAACAACAACAACAACAACAACAACAACAAAGCTTTGCGAGCTCAAAAACGGTTTTGCATGCGGGCAGAGATGGATGGAGGGCATAAGTAGGGGCCTCCACAGCCGCCCTCGTGGCCGAAGTCGGACCCGCGTTGGTAGTGTGCTCGAGCCACACGTCAAAATAACACACCTACACACACGTACACTCAGCCTGAATCTCCTCGGTTGAGGAGGTCCATACCGAATCCAACAACGACTTCGATGAAAAACAAGGCGCAACCCGATGAGCAATCTCATTCCCTAGGTAATATTACTGTGTGTTAATGTAGGTATTCCATTAACTACAGGTAAAGACTAGTCTACTACTAGATTATATTAGGTACCATTAAGTATGCGTCCTCTGTGGAGAGGCATGTGAATCTCGTCCACATTACAGAACGTGACGCCAGCTCGAATCCTCCCGAGTGCTACTCGTGCTCGTAAGGACGGCTTCTTGCTTAAACACTTGACTAGCGGAAAACGCGATAGCGCGCGAGTTAGCAAAATTTAATCCAAAACCAACGAGCATAGAAAGCTCAAAGGTGGGAATGCTGAATACTTTGCGCGACAAAAATGAAGGCAGGTACCGGGGGGGAGAATAAAATAAGACACGTCCGACCACGGCTTGTGTTTAAGGTCGCGGATGATATAAACTTCTTCCGAGTTGAGCTGGAAAGCAAACAGTTACGTGCCCTTCGAGTTGAGATGGAAGGTAAAGCGCGACGATTCAAACGAGAAAGAAAAAAAGGCACTAGATGGCACTATCTATGCCTAGACTACTATTAATACCATTATTAACAACAATTTTATTCACTACCGGTAATAGTGTTACTAGTGTTTTAATAGTGTTTTAATAGTGTTAATAGTGTTGATAGTGTTAATAGACAGGTACTATTCAACTTAGGCCACTTCTCAGGCGGGTTACTTTCGGACGGATTTCGTTTTTTGCAGTCGCTCGGGGCCCCTCGCTCGAGTGACCTCCCTTACAGAGCCACTCGTGCGAGTGGTTAAAGCACGGTGGTGAACAAAGAGGTAACCCCCGTACCGCCTGCCGCAGCCCTCGTCCGTCAGTGGTTGTTGCTATTAATAGCAAGGACTAGTAAATGTTAGGTATACAAAGAATGGCATCGCCAAAATCCGAAAACGTTATGCAGTGTTGGGTAGTAGTCGACTGCCCGTTGACTCTCAATTGGCCATCAAATTGACTATCAGTTGGCTACCAGTTGACCATCATTGATTGTCCGTTGACTAGGAACCAGCCCTACGCTAGGGTGCATACCCAAATTCGAGCCATTCGCAAGAAGAGTTACCCCGTACCCGACGGAAAAAACGGTTTAGCCTAGGCGATTGATATACCGCAGCGTAGCTTACGATTTCATCGCTGATTTAAATCACAGAATTAGGACAACACGAAACCGCAAGACCGAACCATGATCAGGGGGTCACTCGCGCGACTGACACCAAACCCCTGCAAAACAAATCCCCCAAAGAAACCCCCTACAGTAGGCTAGGTGTATGATATCACAAATATGAATTTTGCGTTAAGCAACCCCCGTCCATGCCAGACATGGTTGTGACTACATTGCTAGACCTGGTAGTGTACTGTGCTTCTATAGTAGCACGCGTCCGCTGTGCGCTCCCACTAGACGGTGGATATGGTCTGGCTTGGCGTCGGTTTGGGATTGAATGTTTGGATAACCCGTTCCAACGGCTTGCTATCGGTTTCGTCCCTGTATGTTCTACTCTGTAATGGTTGCAATGCCAAAGCCGGCGAAGGGTAGGGGGGGTGGGTTAAATACCGAGGGTACAGGCAACTTGCGCGTGTGGCTCTGTGCCTCGTTCCAATCGGACTTGGAAGCGCAGTAGTTTGTTGGTGCTGTGTGCAAAAAAACATTGGATCTCGCGGCGGGGGCGTAACACGAACCTCCAAACACAAACGGCATAAACTCTATGCTAAAAACAAATAATAGTATGGTAGGTTATCTTCTCGCGCGCGCCTTCAACATATAATAGTCTAATAACCCCCCGAATGTAGATTTTTTTGGATGATTCAGTGGGGTTATCTGGAACACCCACAGGAATCTAAAGTCAAATTGCGAAGGGACGAGTATGTGCCAATAAGAGGGGACTGGCGGCGAACGAAAAAAGGTATACGGTGTTTGTTCGTGACTTTCGGATGGAAATGGGGATAATATGGACTGTCGATCGTTGTCCAGTGTATATACCTTTGCGGAGAGATACGAAAATACTGCTAGTGGGGGGCGCGTACTGCGAAAGCAATCATGAAGCGTAAAACACACGTAGGGCAAAATGGATGCGATCCTAAAAGACTCGGTCCTTGTGGCACCAGGGTTGATTGAAAAATGTATCCTGGTGAATGTGATTGAACCAAAGCTACAGCATGCAGGAGAAGTGTGGGAAGGGGATACAGAATTTATAGATCAGCTGGAAACAGTACAGATGGCAACGACCAAAGAAGAACTATCGCGATGCCCAAGCACGACCAGTAAAAGGTCTACAATGCTAAGAGCAGAACGAGGAATGTACCACACTAAATACAAATGGAGGCGCGAGGAAGTTGAAATGACCATATAAACAACTTATGAGGCATGCCGAAGAAGAGACTGCCAGCAATAGGCTGTATAAAAGAAAGTGAAACAAGGGCGAGCTAAAATAAGGTGGGGAATTGTAATTTAAACTGCGAAAGTAATCCGAGGAGGAAACCAAGAAGAGATACTGCTCATAAAGAAGTTTGAGAGGTACACGTCAGAAGATGTAACACACGGGCTATTGCCGAGGTCCACTATTAGCAGGCTGAATAACAAAGCAAACAAGGGGTATACCTGGTAATAACAACAGAAACCGCCTTTCTTTTTGCTTAATCGTGTTTGAGGAGTCAAATATATTTTGTTGGCCGGTCTTACCTGGTAAATACAGAGCCTCAATCGAATGCAGCAGCAGCGTATGAGAGCTCACCTGAAAGGCGGCGATGCCTTCCTTTTCGTGTGTGTGATTTCATCCTGTTATAAATTAATGTCCCCGTAAGATCAGCAAGGGGGAGACTAGAGCAAAGAAGGAAGGTGAATGCGGACGAAACATATCATCTATGCCCTGGTTCGGGGGGTGAAAAGAAGACTTTTGACTCTAAACGCATTTGTAAGGCCCTACCTCGTAAGCACTACGCAAATCCACCAAGACAGCGCTTTCGTGTAGTAGGGGATCTGGATCTGCGGGAAAAATGAAAAAAGGTATACCAGTACTCGGTGCTGGACGAGGATGGCCCACAGAGCTGCCTTTGTGGCAGCGCACAGTAGAGTAGAACGCACATAGTAGGAGAATGTGAACTGTAGAAGGAAGAACGTAATGTGTTACAAGAAGAGACTAGGAAAATAGGAGAATGGCACGTGGCCAGGTTTGATACATTAGACAGTAGTAGCGATAAATGGCCGTTATCCTAAAGAGATGGGTGGTTGCCACAGACAACGAGAAAAGAAGGGGATAAGGCAAGCGCTTTTTTATGTTTTACCTGGTAAGTGGACGACACGTGATGAAGGCCCAAATTGGAGGTGTGTCTATCAGCAGTATAGGAACGATGCTCCGCCTCGGAAGGGACGCGTGGTTATTTGTTAGGTGGCTAAGAAACAAAAGGAGTATGCCTCCCCCCTCCTCTTGTAGACTTGACTTTCTTGCTGCCTACACACACCGCCGTTTGCACCAACCTGTTGGAATGCAGTGGGGGGTCGCCGTTAGTGCCGAGATGTGCCGGCACAAAATACCGGCACTGTTCAGGGCACCGGCCCTTAAATAGTGCTACGTATAGAGATTTTCTACGCAGAGTTTAAGTCGTGCCAACCGATTCCACCGGCATTGTAGAGGACAGTGAAACTATTCAATCGGCAATGTTGGCGACCCCCCAGTGTGCTACACCCTGCGATACCTGGCACAATGTACACAATCAACCGGCAAACGTCATCCTATCAACAAGCTCACCGACGATTGGAAGTGGCACCATAGATGCTGTTTGTAAGGAACGAGTGCCGAGGAAACTCGGGATTCGAGCCGCACACAAACAACAAGGGTATTCGAAGGCGCAGAAGCAGACAGACGTTGCTCGTTTCTTGTATTCGACTTCCGTGCGTTTCGTTCGAATGAGGAGAGTGGTTCGACTCTACGAGGCATAACGATAGTACGGGACAGCCTTGTAGGGGGGTACTCTCATGTTGGACAACTCCCGCTCTGACCACTATTTAGTCTATATTACTAGCCAAATAAATGGGTTCTTAGAATGGACTATTATAACATTAAGATGGACCGTAACAGAGTATTGCAATAAGATAGACCGTAAGGTTTTGCTAGTTTCATCAAGTAGCATATCATATTTCAGAGCGTCCATAACAGAAGAAGCAATGATCAGAACCGCACCCACGTCTGTGGCGACAAACTGCTCGAACATGTAGTATGGAATAAGATTTTTTGAAGCGGTAAGCGGGAGGTCAGATCCGGCATGTTATGCCTTGTTGCGCGATGCCTATTATTATACTGAAAACGATACCATACTCAAATCTGAGGCGAAGATGAGAGCGGTACAACTTGACTGTTCGGCGGGGCACCCGAATTGAATACCCCACGGTGCTACGTTGATGACAAACTTCGCCATCTAACTAGACTGTACGGGGTATAATGCTAAAAAAGTGGAACGTAAGCAATAGTTGCAAGAGGTTGGGCACCCTGGTTCGGAGAGTCCATAGTAAGAGACAGCAAACTTAAGAGAAGTCAGATCAGCTTGTCACTTGTCACGCCTTGCTATCTATGTCTATACTAAAACGTACCTGGTATAGACTGTATGTATATGATACCCAATCTAGGACGGAGGCAAAAGCGGTAAAATTTGCCTGTTCAGAGGGGCACTTTAATTGTGTACCCCACTTAATCCCTTCAGAGCCCCCGAACCCCTCCCCATACTAAATTCAAGTAATTTTGTCCCCAAAAACGGGTTTCCAGTTGTAAAGGGGTTAACTTGTGTTGCAAAACGTACCGAAAGTTTGGATGTATCGTTCGATAAAAGTTAAATTATCGAACCAAAACAAACCACATCATTTCGACATTGCTTTTGGTAGAGTTCGGTGGACGACAATACTTTGAATAATGGCAAACGCCAAAGGCCTCCCACCGGGACAGGAAACACAGCGACACACAAAAATTGTAGCCAAAGATAGCCACCCATCACAACACCGCGAAGAGGAATGGCCTGTGAGATTCCCATGGGATGTCCCAGTAGCCCATGGAATATCCCATGTTGTCTCATAGGAATCCCACGAGGCCATGCCATGGAGCTATCCCATTGGACGTCCCATAGAACACCCCTTGGTACTTCCTTTACGGGAAACATTGTATATATAGGCTGTCTCGTGGAACATCTCATCGGAAGTTCTATGGCGTCCGTGACATCCCGTGGGATCCCATGTGATGCCCCATGGAACGTCCCGCGCAGTACCCATGGCCCTATCCATCCCGTAATAAGTCCAATGGGGTATCCCATGGGGGTCAAGGCTACGGTATTGTAGTACCATAAACCCTTTTTCACTACTACTACTGGACTTGAGCTCTCGCACGAGTAACTCTGTTCCCCACTGACAAAGATACTTTAGGCGATAGGCATAGCTAATGATTCCATTCCACTGACTCATTTTTTCAAAATAAATGCCAATGGCATCAAGGCTTAGAAACTGGATGGGAATAGGGGGGTAACTCGCGCGAGTGACTCCGAGCCAATGCAAACGAACCCACCAACATTATTACCCCCCTACGGGTGGCAGTTGTTTGGAATAAACAACGCCCGAGTCGTTCCGTGGTAGCCTCCCCAACTTTTCCTTAACGAAATCGCCGGTTTTGAAACCAACTCCCGGTCGCATCTTCTGAAATACGGAGTCCCTTGAAACCCCGACGTCATCGTTCGATGGACCCCCGCACGCAAAAAATAAAAAAAATGTAGTCTATATATATAGACTAGTCGATAGGGAGGCCTTGTGTTAATTGCATCCTTCCTTGTGTCGAGCAGCCGTGAAACGTTCGTTGAAGGAAATCGCCGCTTTGGGGGTCATTGGTATCGTAGAATCAGTCACCACATGGGTCATCTTACGCGGCATCCCAAGGGACATCGCATGGGGATGTACGACATCTCACGTGATGCCCGATGAGATGCAAAGGGTGTCTCAAACGACGTTACGTGGGATGAAGGCCCTCCCACAGGAATGGAAATTATTGTCTCGTGGGATATCCCATGATATGAACGACCTCCCATGGGCATCCCACAGGATGTCCTTCGAGGGTGTCCTACCGGACGATGATCAACATCCCTATGGACGTATGATTGATGCGAAGTGAGATGCGGGTGATCTAATGGGGATACTCGTGCGATATCCCGTACTAGAATTCATGGGATGTACCATGATCTGTCCCATTATATAAACGTGATCCGAACGGCATCTCATGGGTCATCCCATTGGAGATATCGTCGGATGTTCGGCACGCCATGCATGGTCGTTCCACGGGGTTATTTAGAGACCACGGCACATGGGGAAGCTCATGCCAAATTTCGTGGGTTAAGCCATAGGATTCTCGGCAAAACATGCAACAATTCATACCATGCTTGCTTGAATTCATCCCTTGGGGCAATATCCCACGGGGTTACCAAACGAAGTTGGCATGTTATTCCGGGGGACGGTCCATGAGACAATCCGTACGATTTTTTAAGTCCCTTTGGGCATCGCTCACAGAATGCATAGACTATACATTATTCCACGTATTTCCTGCAATTTAACGAATGGGACATGCCGTACATAGGTCTTCCCCAAAAGAGACGTTGCATATGGGAGGTTGGATGTATTAACGCATGGGACGTCCCCATACACTTACTACTACGCAGTTGGATGTTCCACGGGTTGGAAGAGCCCACACAACGCCCACAACCACTCCCATGGGATGCCCACTATTAATAGGGCCACAATAACCTAGGGGATCAACTTATGGCATTACATATCCCATATAAATCTGTTGCTTGATGAGAGGTCGATGTGCAACCTCAGGCTGAACGTGGTACGAAGGCAAGAAAAAAAGTGCCTGGTACCAGGTATTTCACCTGGTACCAGGTAATTCACATAGTCGTACTGTATGTCTATTTGTCTAGCTGATTGTTTCCATCTCCCATGAGATCGCTGAGTTTCAATTGAACGCCCCATGGTTTACGCCCCATAGGACGTCCCACATGAGCCCAAGTATCCACGTACTGGTAGTAAGCGTATCTATACAAGGGCTCCGCATGGGTGCCAGCATTCGGCGGCACCCATGCTCCGGGTAGGGCAGGGCAGTACTTCGACTTGTTCTATTCAATATTCGATAGGAAGAGAGTAACAACCGTCAACACACCACACATAGTCTACGCGTTTAGAACGTAAAGTGATGCCAAGATATTGATGTAGGCTACTTACTTATCCTCTCGTTTCCTCCGCTTCTCCGTTTCTTGCGTGAATCCAATTGCGAGCTCCATCATATATGTTTCGATCGGATAACCCGAGCCCACGCAGACTGCCCCTCTAGTCTGGCCACGAAGAGACGTCTCGAGTGCTTTTCTTGATGTTTCGACCCAACCAAGCATCCAGGGCCAGCAGAGGGATGGCCAAATGTTTGCTGCATGTTCTTGACGCAGCAACTAACAGGCGCGCACTGAGCCAGCTTCTGCTACATGTGCCAGATACCATAATATCTAGATAATTGCCTCGCAGACGGACTTTGTCTCTGTGTGCATAGTATATAGTCTGATCGTGGAGAGACTTGCTGACGGTATTCTAGGCGTGGAACACGGTGTCGCTGCCTTCGTCATTCAATTCCTCGAATGCTATTATAATAACGCTGCTACTTGTTGCTGTGGACCACTCTCGTCTGGCCGATGAAATATTTGTAGTAGTACGCGATAGCACTGAACTAAGAATTTGGTAGTTGAGAATTTCAGGCTCGATCGAGTTTTAGACGAAATTAAAAACATATAATACCTTGTATGGCCCTTTTGTCTGATTGCTGGTCGCTCATTGGCCGGAGATCGTACATAAAATAACCGTCATCTGGGGACGATAGGGTCCATTCCCAGAATTGTAATCCGTTGACATATATACATCTCCGACAGCCCGGGAGCGAATGAGCGAATACGAATACATGACCACGATTGATATCACCCCGCACAGTGTGAGAATCCCCAATGCCACCGACCGGCCGATCTCTAATTGGCTGGGGTTCGTATATTATAGGGCCAGTTCCACCCGGGGACGATAGGGTCCCATCCCCGGTCCAGGGGTCATTCTACATATCTATAAATTAGACAAACAGGGGAAGAAAATCGAGTTCTCTCGGTCGACACCGCCCCCCACGGTGTGGAAACCCCAGTTCCATTGGCTAGAATGGCTGATTGGTTCGAGCTCCACAGCGGCCCCCCACCCTAGTAGGAGGATGATAGTGGCTCACCAACCAATGGGGGGCAGTTCCGTCGCACACGGGGGAGATAGGGCCCCATCCCCGGTTCAGAAATCCTCCGAATCTCTACAGCTCCAACAACGCGAGAACTATAACGATGATCTCCCGGGTCGATATACCTCCCCGCACGGCGTGTCAACCCCGACTCCATCGGCTTCTTTCTCGTGATTGGCTGGTAGGCTTTGACCCAATAAGCTCACAATTACTTCGACCAACTCGAGTTTTCTCGCAAACCTCTCGCATACGGCAAACACTTGCAATGCGAGCGCAGTTCAATGAGGTTTTTTCATCCTAGGTCGCACAAAAATCGAATTTGAGCCTATATCAGGTTGGCGTGCCGAGCAAGCACGCTCAAAATAAGGAAGAGAAACACTTGAACAGCAAAAACAGCACCAAACGCAAAATAGACGAATTAGAGCCATTTTGTATGCAGGATTCAGCCCCCCCCGGTTAGTTTCAAACAAAAATGGGGTGTTCAAAGCAAAACGACATAATAATATGTGGAACTAAGATTGGCACGACTCAAGCATTATAACCACCCGTGGAAAAAAGCCTGATTTACGCCAGAACAGTGCGTATTTAATTTGACTCACTGGCATAATGGTCGACAATCATGGAATACTTGCTGCTCGAATAATCACCTCTTTGTCGCTTATGCGGCAACGAAAACAATCGCTGCAAATCCCGATTTCATTCGCTTATTGGGTCAGAAACCTAAGGTCGCTAATATTTTCGCTGGTTTTCTCGCATGCTACTCCCGTAGGGCAACAATTGCCGTGCGATCGCAATTTGTACCAAACGCTCGACCTTGGGATGTAATCTATACAGCTGGTGCCCAGAGCGTCATGATACAGCCATTCGGGACAAAAGAAGAGCGGTCAAATCGCCACGTCCCGGCGTACTAACAGCCATATATACTGCCCCCACAGGCCAGATAAGAGCAATGTCATATGAGCGCCTGCTTCGGCTCGACACAGATAATAAGGTGATCTTGAATCGGAATATTGTATTCCTCTTCTTTTTTCTCTTTCTCTTCTTTTCTCTTCTTTTCTTTTTTCCAATCGACTTGCGTCTGGCGTGCTTATTATGCGTAGTACTACGTGCCACGAGATATTTGTGCAGAATATCCCTATTTTGTTATTATACTGCTATGTCGTCGATTGCTGTGTGGCGCACAGGAGATGTTGTCAAGAAAATTCCTATTCCTCTTTACCATAGGTTAATTCCTGGCGAACACGAGATGACATTTTCAAGAAGATCCCAGAATTTTATTACACTGTCATCAATTCATTGCTGGCGCACACGATGTACTGACCAGCAACAACAACAGCCAGCAGCCGGCGCAGTTCTTGCAACCGCACAACCTTAAGGACCACGCCTACCTTTAGACGTGCATCCACATTTCGTTTGTAGGGATAAATATACATGGAATTAGTGAGGGATATTTATTATGCGGTCCAAGTGCGATCCTGAAAGATGGATCGTGGATCGTGGACCAGTATATACGGAACGACTCTTTGGAGCGGCGATGAAAAGACTGACGAAACATTGTGTCTCGTGCTGCGATTCTTAAAAGCGACTCCGTTGGTGGTGTTTATTTTCTATCTTTAGGGTCTGGCCTGTTTAGTTGTGTTCTCGTACCCGATACGTTAGCATTTCACCTGCTTTATACCTTGATGAATTGCGATTGTTTGGTTCACTCTGTCTCACAGTAGTATATGATCACATAATAATAATAATAAGTTGTATCTCTCTAGGATGAAGAATCAGCACGAACACTGGGTGTAATGATGTCATTGGGTAGGGAACGGCCCCCCTCGAAGAGAACGAACGCTCGAACAAAGAAATTTAACGTGAAATCCGATATTGAAAAGCAACGACACAGCAGCCGTACGGCAATAATAGGAGAAACGCCTGCGAGGTGTGACCATGAAAAAAGTGTGGTGGGGACGAAATATTAACACAATTTAGAAATTATGCCAAGTTGGAAATAAATGTTTTCTCATGTTTAGATTATTCAAGCGCTGCATATATATGCCAATATCCAAGAATAGCTCGGGCGTATACCCCCCAAAATACCAAAGTTTGCGCACTTTTCGCTTGACTCGCTCGGCATCCATCCGCGTTCACGTCGAGGTGCCGAACGGATAAGGCAGAGCGAGGGGCGTTGGAGCCGCCCCCCGAAGACGGCGCTCGAACGAAGCGCTCGAACGAAGACGGCGCTCGAACGAAGCGTTTTGACCGAGCGGTCACATTTTGTCCCATTCAAAAACAGGTCTTATGGTTTCCGTGCACAGATTGATTAGCACCGCCCTATTGGCCCTGGTACATGTTCTAAGGGTAGTCGCCGACCTGGAGTATGTATATCCTTAATGAGGACACACACCCAGCAATACGCGCGATCGGAGCGTAGCTTGCCAAGACGAATGTTGACGAAATCTTCGATCTCACAGCTGGACTACTGTATTCCAACTTTTCACAATGAGTCTGCAGTCACTCTCACTCATAGAATGATGAATCAAGAACAATAAAAGCACGTGGCGAGGCAATTGCACATGAAACATGCGCTATAATATGCATCTCCGTTCCAGCCGCAGCACGGCAGGACATAAAATCATGAACTCGTGGTCGAGACTTTACGGCTTGAGACGCGAAACACAAAGGTTTTCGTGTTGATGGCGCAAGACCACATGTCCAAAACATGAAGATGGGCGGGCGGCCAATGGGTTGGGCCGTTGGTTTTCGCCTTCCTTATAGTTATCGCATCGTTTAAAGTTTTTTTTCCAGCTTTTCGATTGGATAACGACAATTAGTTATTGTCGTGGTTATTATCGTTGTCGAAATGTGTTCGCCTTTGTTTTACGCAAGTAAGTGTTTTTCGAATCGATATCCGACACTAACCCCGCTATCAATAATACCCGTACTCCGTGATTGATGGCATTCACACCCAACTAATAATAATAGGTCATGATGTCAATATAGACCGTGGGTTAGTTTCACGAAGGAGGTGCCCTATTTTGGAACGTCTATAACATTAGAGCACAGAGTTAGGAGAGGTCAGATCGGTTTTTCGCGCCTTGTGGTCCCTCTGCCCAAACCAATAGACTCTATATCCCAATCTGAGACGCAGATAAAAAGCGTTAAAAGTTGCCTGTTCGGAGAAGCTCGACTGCGTGGTTGACAGACCTTGCCGTATTTCACAGCGCTGTCGTTTCAACTCCGTGCAGCCCAAAGTCGCACGGCCCTAAAAAGAAACATATATAAAAAAAAACAGAAACGACAATAAATGACGTCAACAAAGAAAGGCCAAGAGGGAGTATCAAATACTTCGAAGTCTACGATGGAAGTGCGCACATACTACGTCAAATCTTTCACTCGACGCAAAGTTACATAATGCTGCTACGTAAGAAAGTTCACAAGTTTTTCCTCAAAAAAAAGGTCCTTTGGGTTCTGGTGAACGCATTTACCTCAACGTAAGGTGTTTGGAAATTGTGTTGTTATGAAGATAAATCTACCAAGAACTTGGGCTTGAACACCAGTTGAATATTACCACGCGAAGTGTGCAGACGTCACAGGTATTTGTAAACGTTTGACGTTTGCAATGTCTCAACGGTAACCCTAATACCTGTATATATAGTCTACCCCTAATGTATTGGACAACAACAGGGAAGTGTGTCTGTCTGTCTGCCTGCCTGCCTGCGTGCCTGCCTGCCTGCCTGCCTGCCTATCTGTCTGTCTGTCTGTCTGTCTGACTATCTTAACGGTCATGCGACTCAGGGCGTTTCGGCGCCGTCTCGCGGTATGGGTAGGGAGGGTGGGTCATAGAACCAACAGAAAACCGCGTGGCGTGCCGCGCCAAGCCGTGGCCGTCGCGTGCTAAGAGTTTCCGACAACGAAAGGCATTTTCGGGCAATCACGTCAGCCTTGCTGCGGAAGTAAAATCCTGAACTACGATCCCGACCACTGGTTGGCCAATCAAATCCCTGTCAGGACCACTGCTGCTGTCTTTTTTGCAGGAATAGCGGTACGGCCTCGACGGCCACGGCTCCGCCCGTGGCGCTATGAATAAGTATGCGTGGCCCATAGTGGTATTATAGGGTAGGACATAGTGCTGTACTGTAGTACTTGTTTTTTTGTAGTGTGCCGTGATGTACCGCTCTGACCGCACATGCACGGAACATAGAAGCGGCATAAACGTAAAGCCCAAGCGCTTCCTACATTTCCGTCCGTAGTCACGGAGTGATAGGTTAATGCTCATGGCATGAAAAGCACAGCAGCAGAAGAACAACACGTGTATATATGTGTATGTTATATGGTACTCCGCCACGGGGGAACATTCGTACTGCTACTACTGCTACTACTACCACTGCCACTGCTGCTAATAATATACCACTATGTACAGTATAAACATTTTTCTGCTACTTATTTTAGTCGCGAGCAAAAAGGAGTTGTTGGTAATGACGATAATATTGTCGAATCTGGGGAGTAGGGTGGGATATCGACAATCCGACAACTCAGAAGAATGCCAAGCCTTCAGGAGAGAGTACGTGAATTTCATAGTCTCCATTGCCCAGGTCTAACACGGTGATCAGTGGACGGGGTTGGAGATTCCACATGGTGCGGGGTGGCATGGACAAGGAGGGTCACTGTTTCCATCTCCAGATTGTTGGAGTTGTATGTGTACGGAAGGAATTCTGACCCGGGGATGGGAACTTTTCCTCACAGGGTGTTTCGGGGCCTCAACGTTGACCCGGAGGGCAACTCTCGAAGCGCGCTGGATCTATGAGCTCGAGACAATCATCGTTGAGTAGATGGGGGTAGGGTTTCCACGCCTTGCTGGGCGATATCGATCCAGTGGATCACTGTTTACTTCTCCGGAATGTTGGGTTTGTATAAGTAAGAAAATATTTCTGAATCGGGGATGGGATCTTATCCTCCCCGGGTGTGGCAGGAACTCGACGTTGGCTCAAGGGGCAACTCTCGAAACGCGCTGGCTCCATGAGTCTTAGCAATTCAACAATGGTTAGTGGATAGGGCTGGGGTTTCCGAACCGGGTGAGGCGGTATCGACCGGGGAAATCATTGTTTTTGTTCTAGAGTTGTTGCAGTTGCATATGTATGGAAGACTTCTTGATCCGAGGTTGGAACTCTACGCTCTCCTGCGCCGCTGAACCCAGAACTTACAGCCTATCAGCGATTAGCGTATGGAGTTGGGCGTGCGGGGCGGTGACAATCAGGAGGGTCGCCGCTTTCGTCTCCACTTGGTCGGAGCCGTAGAGATATGCAGGCATTGATGAACTGGCGATGGGACCCTTTTCTTCTCGTCAGCGGCGGAACCTCGAATGCGCAATGTGGCTGGAATAACATTCCTGTTCAGCACCAACCTTCCAAAAAGGAGCCAGCGGCGTCTGGCAGGGAATTGATAGACCAATCAGCGACCAGAATCAATTCTCAAATAGTACATCAGCAGCTAGGCTGACTTAAACGCTGCGAGGGCTGCCTCGGGATTATCGGGGATGCTCAGCACGCCAGCCACGGCTCGGTGCCGCGCGATACCTGGTGTTCTGCTGGTTGTGTCGCCCGCTCTCCCTACCGATATGGCCAGAGAGGGCTGGAACGCTCTGACTGGCGAGACCATGAAGACAGACCGACAGACAGACAGAGAGACAAGAATACAGGCAGACGTGTTTTCGGTATTAGATAACATGGTTGTTGGTGCTGAGCATGAACATCTCAGCCATAGAGTTATCGAGGTTGCACCACAGGCGGGGAGGATAGGGCATCATCCCCGGTTCAGGAACCCCTCCAACTATCTACAACCCCGACCAACCAGAGCACAAAACTTCGATCCCGCGAGTCGAAAACCGCCACCCACGGTCCCATGGTATGGAAACCCGGAGCGCATCGCCTGATCGCTGATGGGCTGTGGCTCGTGGAGCCATGGGTGCCCGGAAAACGTAGAATCCAATCTATGGATCAGGAAGGCTTTCATGCATCTACAAATTCAACAACCTGGCGACAAAGACAGTGCCCCCCCGGGTCGATAGCGCGCCGCACGGTCGCCTCCACCGGCTGATCACTGATTGGGTTGGCATCATAACGCCGGCACCCTGCGAGTAGAGTCGAAATTCGGGATAACCTTCAGATTTCGTTGCCCGGAAAGGATACGATCTCATCACCGGATCATGATTCTCTCCATACATTCACAACTCCAGCAACCCGGGGATGAAACCAGAGATCCCTTGGGTCGATACCACCCCGCCCGGTGTGGAAATCCCACCCCCATCGGCTGGCTGCTGCTTGGCTTGGGGTAATTGAGCCAGTGAGCGGGGAGATGTAGTCCTTGGGTCAATCTGGAGGTTCTGCCGCACCCGGGGACAATGGTTTCCCATCTTTCTGTCCACAACCAACTCTAATTGCCCGGGGCCCGCCGATCGATACCCCCCCGCATAGTGTGAAATTCCCACCCCCATCGGCTGATCGCTGATTGGCTGGGGCTCATTGAGCCAGCACCTTGGGAGAGTTTGCGCTGGGGACGACGTCGAGGTTGCTTCTTATCGGGGGAGGATACGATCCCATCCCCGGATCAGAAATCCTTCCATGCCTCTACAATCCCAAAACATCGGGAGGAACGAAAAATTGGTGAACCCCGTGGTTGATGCCATCTCGCACGGTGTGAAAACCCCACCTCCATCGGCTGATTGGTGATTGGTCAGCGTGCGTTACGCCTATGCACTGGAGACTGTGTAGAATGCCCCTAGATCGCGACTGATGGGCAACAAAAAGGAGTTGTTTATATGGCTGTAGTAGTGATAGCAGTATTGTAACAGTAGTGGTTGAAGTAGTTGTAGCAAGCGTGCTAAGGATTCCCTGTGGCGGAGTACTATTGGACACGTGCACTATTTAATGCTACTGGGGTATGCATGTCATGCCATGTACATTAATACGACCACTCAGTGACTACGGGCGGAGGTTTAAGGGCCGTTTGGACTTTACATTTATTGCCCAATGGTCCGTCCGTATGTTTCCGTTCAAAGTGGTACATCACAGCTCTCTCACTATTAATACAACCAGTCCTGCTATCTACGCCGTACCTTAAAATAATACCACTACGCCGTGGGCAACGCCAATCTAGCGCCACGGGCTGCGCCGTAGCCGTTCCTATACCAGTAATAGTGCAACGCTGTGATACTAGTCTAATACGTGGGTAATTGTTTTGAATTGTGCCGACGGGATGATATTGAGCGATAACCACCGAACGTGCAATATATATAGACTACTCTTTGTTCCGGGGACAGGGCTACCCATCAACGAACACGCGAATGTCGTCCAGTTGTTTTGTAGGGTGATAGTGGATGTTGCTGTTAATCAATATGTTGTCGGTTCTAAATATATCCGCAGATTTCCATATTTTTTCCATGCGTATGATGACGTTCCCGCTTCAACTAGTTTTCAATCGGTCCACAATTAATCTCCGCACAAATTGCCGGACGCTCATGAGCCAATGAGAGCATCGTGAGGGTCACGATGATACCATAAATGTCGTAGACCACCACTCAATGTGGTACGATATGTGCACTCAAACTTTGAGCTGCACACATGCAGGAATTGTAAACCCTATAGACTACTCGTAGTACGCTCTAGTTCACCACCACCAGGAAGTACTGAACGACAGGTATATATAAGCCTGGTACGTATCAAATATATCTATATAGTCTAGACTAGACCTATAGACTAGTCTATAGACTACAGACTATATATATATTTTTTCGCACACTTTCACTTTCCAGCTTCTGGACAAGCCGTGGTCATAGGTGTCGTCCCTTCTACCCCCCGGTTCTTGCCTTCAATTTTTATCGCGCATAAGGTTCATGTAATAGAGTGTTGGTATAGCAGGCAATAGATTCGGTAAGATAGTCCGCAGAGTTACGGTCTATTGGCCACAAGAAGATTCTCTTAAACGGAATATTCTGAGTGAAGCGGATAACCCGTAGAGAATAGCTAGCTTATACCACGAGAACGTTCTCGGTAATGGAACGTCCTCCTCTGGACAAGATAGGTAGAAGTAAGCGCGTTAAGCCCTCATGGGAAAATAGAACACCTAGGAGAACGTTCCCTGTACGTTCCATAGGTTAAGGTCCAGAAGAGAGCACAGCAGCAATGCTGGAGGGTGAAGCGAACTCTGTGAGCCTCACCCCACCGCCATGCTCTCACTCCTGCTCCTTTCCTGTCTCCTCGAGCTTCTCATAGCTCAACGCCAGTAATAAGAAATCATCAAAGAAGACCGGTGTTGTCTCCAAGCGAAGCTGATACCCCTGCGTCCTTTCCCTCCCACCATCCGGCACCACGGTTCCTTCACAATTTGGCGTCGTCGGCAGGACCGCCCGCGCAAACATGGACGACATCCCGAACGTGGAATCCATTCTGGGCGATTTGACGCTCCACACGGCCACGCCGGGGCCCCCTCCCCCGAGAGCAGGCACCTCCGGTGCCGGCCGGGAGCCCACTGTAAAGCCTGAGACCACTTCGCAGGACTATGCAAGCCCAATCTCGGACCCGGGGAACACCCAGGGCCACCGCGCGGTTTTTCGCGAGCGCCGCGCAGCCCTGCAAGCTCACCACGAACAGCTGGTTCTCCAACTAAAGGAGAGCGCCGAGCTCTTGCTTAGGCTCCCCCCATCGCCAACCCTTTCCACGAACCCATTCTCGCCGTCATATACGGCTACAGGTGCGACGGCGGCCACCCCGGTCCACCCGCAGCCGCTCCCCCCCCCCACGCAACCCTCAGTGCCTGTGACCTTGCGGGCACAGCCGCTGCGGGTAGCGCCAAGCCATGCGCCCGCCGAGACGCCTGGAGCCACTACTTTCCAGCTGCCACCGCCGGCCCAGCCGGTAACCACAACCTACCAGGTGCCACTGCTCGTCGATTTTTCATCAAGTGTTGCTAACTCACGCTCTCGCGCTTTCCGCAAGTCAATTTGTGCGCAAGAAAAAGTCCCCACGAATTTATACGAGTATGCGCTCGGGGGGATTAGAACTCACGAAACTGACCTATACCAGGCTCGAGGATAACCTGATACGCCACCGGGGCGACCGGCAATCATATAGCAGGTACCAGGTACCGGATACTCCGTATTGATATGATTCGTCGTTACTAGCTTGTTACTAAACAAATTCAACTCGGTGTCAAAGGAGCTGTTTTACTCTCAGAGCCATCCCACCATAGCAGGGGTTGAACTTTTTTAGGCATAATTCAGTATGATATGGTGTTTGTGACGTTGTTGTGACGTTGTTGTGACGTTGTTGTGACGTTGTTGTGACGGTGTTGTCAGGGTGTTGTGATGGTGTTGTGACGGTGTTGTGACGTTGTTGTGACGGTGTTGTGACGTTGTTGTGACGGTGTTGCGACATTGTTGTGACCGCTTCATCTTTTCTCAAGGGTGAAACTTTCTGCTGCGGCGCGGCACGATCAAAAGTTTTTTTCGGATATAACGGTCAATGCAAAATATACAAGCACTCAATATACCTCGCGCACTATTGTGACCGATGATGTTGGAATTCGTAATCATGTATAGACTACGTCCTTACCGCGAGCCGTTTTGTCGATAAGTAATAGGTCTGAGCTGGAAAAATTAGGCTTCGCCCTCATTTCTCTTCAATACAAAATCGTTAAAATCTCTAGGAAACCTCCGCGTTTTTTCTTCCCAGCAGCCACAGTTGGGCTTGCGCTGTGACCCTGCGACCTGCTGCGAGAGCATGGCGATGGCATATTGGTTCGCCAAGAGGTCCAAACAAAAGATCAGCTGGGTTTTGTCAGGCAGCAGATTGCTTGCAGCATCGTATATGAGTGGCAGAGCATGAGAGATGTGTGGAAGTTCCTACTGGTTGCGGAGAGGCGACAAGTGACGGGGACGGACGTTGTTAAACTGTGAAACAACTTGCGATGCTACGGCGGTATGCGGCGTGCGGAACACTTTAACGATGCCGAAAAGAGCAAGCTTGGTGGAGGGTAGCTTGTCGCGTACCTCCCACATGACCATAACAAATATTCATAATGGTGTACGACTGCACGGTATGTGGCGTCTTCGGACCTCGAGGGTATCGAATTCGGTGCCACTTCGAGGTTTTCGTCGATAGGAAGAAATAGCTATAACAGGCTCTAGAACGGAAACAGGCGGAAGGGTCGATGTCCGTCGCGTATATTTTTCAAAACAATATGATTAGACTAGACTGGACCGGCCTTTTCGCTAAAAATGATTATGCGAAAGCCATGATGCGTGTGACCGGGCAATAGGTCACGAGTCACGAAAGGGGTTACACGAGGGCCCCACGAAGTGTATTTCTCGATGAGTTCAGCCCGCGAACAAATTCAAACTATGCTATTCACGACTCACGACTACAAGCCACAAGCAGGACGGTCTCAGTTGTTCGCGTGATGCTGACGGACTGGCGGAGGTTTAGACTACTGCTTATCATCAGCATTGCCGCGACGCTACAGTATGAACCTCAATAATAGGTTATACGTTCACATGAATTGTAGGCCCTGACCCATTTGTTGGGCACAGCGATTGACGCAGTTGGTTTTATGTACCATAAGCGTATGGTCTTAAGCGGGAGTAGACACGTGCCATTAGGATTGCGGGCACAGGGAGTGGAAAAACAAGCAAAACTATGCCATAAGGTAGCCTATGCCACCCCTTGTTTGGCGTCAGGAACTTTGATAGTCCGGGCAAGATGCCCAGTCGGCATCGGGAACTGCACCGAACACTTCAACACAGCATCAAACGTTGACTGATATGCACACGATTCAGCATTGTGCAGCAGTTAGTTTATGTTCACACACCCCCGTCATGGGTTAGGGCAGCACCCAAGTTGGCTTCCAAAATGCAGCTACTACTACTGGAGGGTTAGGAGCATTGCTGCCTGGTCTGTCCTCTACCACGTACAGTATCCTCGGCGGCGATGTCCATGCCGAAATCATTGACTCACAAGCCCCCCAGTGGTACGCTATAGGGAACAGCAGAATATTCTAAGAATATTCTGAGCTCCTTAGCGTGAGGACCTAGCTCAACACCAACATCAGCATCGCCCGAAATACGAGTTCGAAGGCATTCGTTCGCGCGATCCGACCAAGCTTCTATATACCCTAATCCTCAAACAATTTTTGCTCAAACAATTTTTTCTCAAACAATTTTTTCTCGTGAAGGTGTTGGACTATGTTAACCTAAAACCAATAACCGGTAGCTCCTCCCTCGAGGAGCCTGGCCGCCCCCAGACATTGTGCCTCAAAACGTGCAACCCTTATCGTGGGATGACTGTGCAGGTCACGTCAACAGCTTCTACCTACTCGTCCGGAGGCCTGGGTTCTTGCTAGCCTGTCCGCCGTCACCTTAATGCTTTCTTCAGACGCGGATTCCCTACTGCCCCCACCCTCCCCCGCCCCCCCCTTTTCCTTGGGGCGTCAAGCATCCCGGCGGTGCAGTGCTCCGAGCTCATTTTGTCCTCCTCTTCGTGCCACCTGTCCATGGACCGTTGGGCTGCTTGGAGGGCCCCCCGGTATCACCTGCCCGCCTTATTTTTCTCACGAACTCACAGTTCGGTTTTGAACTGCCGAGGGGAGTCTTCCGTGGAGCCGTCGGTGGATCGAAATACGGTGAGGACGGTACGGTACGATGCTAAACATGCGGCGACAAAGATGTTGCGAGGTGCTTGGGAAGTCGACAACATGTTTGCGGGCCGCTTTTAGGCGGGAGTCTTCGTGTCACGGGCTAAACTTTGACCAGTCAGACTACAGCGGGCGCGAAATGTATTTCGCTGACGTACTGCCGCTTGCTGTGTTTGTAATAATTATATTAGTTCGAGGTCCAGTCCCCGCCACACACTGATTTTTCTGTTTTCCCAAGTTAACGCAGCTGGCCCTTTTTTCACTACATCAACTTAAAGACCAGTCTGATTTCATGTAGTGTATCCTCAACACCGTGGAAACGGTAGCAGTTGCTCTCATGTTACATGACTGGCACCTTTAGTTCCGTTTGACATGCTTTGTTCCGACTCCGTTTTCTAGTGGCGTATCCTCTATTTTTACCTCCTCTAAAATGCCTAGTGTTTCAAGTACACATTCATTGTCTTTTAGGACTACTAAGGCATAGAAACTTGGTCGGGTTGTGCGTGCGAATTCTTTCCAAATCATGTTTCGGGTGAGATATCGAGCTCCTTACGTGAGGACCTCAGGGACTTCCTGATGCTGCACCCTTCCGATGGGATGGCTCCGAGACTCCGGTTGTTTTATCCGTTCTTCGTTAGACTTGCCTTCTATGTATCGGCTTTATTACGAGTACGTAAGTTTCCGGCGATGGCGACCTGGCCTGCGGCGCGGATTGAGAGACCTTTCCGTCGAATCTAACGCTTTAGAGTCACTTCAGAGGGGTGCTACGTAGGTGCTTCAAGCTCTCTTCCGGTCGTTGATGCCGAAATTCTACGAAGCCCTGTCGGGATCCTCCGAAACGAAAGCGTTGGATATTTTCCTGAACCACTCGCAGGCCTCTTACGCGATGAGATTGGACCAAGGCACAGAGAGTAGGAACACTGTTGATGTACGCCACGTGCATATCGTGTCGTTCCCTTCCATTTGCCGACATACAGATCATGCGGTGGGGGGCGGGAAACACACGAAACAAACACAGGCCGGACTCTTCCAAGGACACGTTTCGCGGGGTCGAAGGCACTGCGGGATACCGGATGGGACCGTGTCGCCCGCGCCGCAGGATGGAGGTGCTATGATGGGTCTTCCTGAGGCACAAGTAGTAATTAATGCCCCGGTTTCTTTACCGCGGTAAGGGAATTGGATCGGAAGGTGCCCAGGACGACATTTGGTAGACGGGACGGGATGGGAACTCTTATACGTTTTCTTGGTGGGACGAGACGCGATTTGAGAGCGGGTCGGTACATTCGTTGGGAGCATAGTCAGAAAATAGGTCAGGAAAATCGGTCGGGAATTTCGTCGGGAAAACGACCGGGTGTACGGTCGGGAATGCTTGGCTTGGCTGTGTTCTGTAGTAGCCGAAGCAGACCCCCCTGCACCATCCACCTCCACATTGTCCATGGTTGTCGTGCCTTGTATGTGCACAGGGGGTGCGTGTGTTTCTGGTTTATTTCAGAACTCATACCTTCCAACAACCTTATTCTTGGTTTTTTAGGTATATTTTATTTCTAATATTCAACAATTTATGAAAAAAATGTCAAACTCTTTCAAATGTATTTTAAAATGGCGGGGGGGTTATCATATACAAGATATCGAAGTGTCTTGCAGTCCGAAAATCTGCCCTCCGTGGTTGCATGCAAGGGTTGCATATGGCACGATCAGGTACGTCGACGATGGCCATATAACGAGAAAACGAGGATCCTGGGTATGGACTGGAAATGCTCCCCCAGCGATGCAGGTTGGGAGAAACTGTGTGCGAACGTTGGGATGTGACAATATGGGAACAACTGGCCATGTAATGGGACGGGAAACAGCCGGGAACGGAACAGGCGATGGGATGGTACACGCTCAGGATGAGAACGAGAAACCCTACGACCCTACGACGGGACTATTCGCGGTGGGAATAGAAACCAAGAACGGGAACGGTCGGGAACGAAACATCAAACGGTTTCCCGTTCCCATCGAGATCACTTTTTTTTTCCCGTCCCGATCTGAACCGCGCGTGCCCCTGGATTGTTCACCATGCATTCCCCTCAACCATAAAAATCTACATGCCATCGGAACTCCCTTTTCGTCCTCGCCGATAAAATGCTCCAACATCCAACTCTTCTAGCACAAGCACTCCTTGCTCTGTATTCGATACAGCGCGACACATTGGAATGTTTTATTCGGAAGTAGCGATCGTAGCGAAATACAAAAACCCAATACAGTGAAGTCCATGCACTGCTGTTTGTTGTGACATAAGTACACATATTGAAGTATGGAAACGGCTGTGCATCGCTTCGGAAAACGAGACCTCCAAAGAAAGGTCGGAATCAAAACCGGTGGCCCAACTTCAAATTCCTAATTTCGAATAACACCACACACTGAGTGTATAACATACTTTGGGCTCCTTCTATGGAATGCCGTTGCAACCAGTGTCTTCCTACACACCATCACCATCGCTGTTGACCCTATCAACCCAAGCCATGGCCTAGAATCCTAGCATAAGTTGTATATCGTGACCGGCACCAGTGTCGAAGCTCTTTATTTCTGGTCAATCAGGAATTGTTGTGTACAAGAAGAGGCAGGGTGCGTCGTACACAATTTTTGGTACTGCAGGGGCCACGTTTTCGTTTTAGCATAAAAACCGACCCTGGGATCCTAAAAACTGCCAAATTGTTAAGTGCTGTCGCGCACTCCTTAGCGAAATGTCATTAAAACCGACGTCCTCCGCCAAACTATTAGTGATGAGCTTGTGTGCTGCGTCTTCCAAAATGTGTAAACGCCACGCGAGGGAAGTCCTCGGGAACGACACCGGTGCACATGCTCCAAAATTACCAGTTAGTTGCCGAACTCTCATGTACCCCCTTTTGCGTGTCATCATACCAAGCGATTGCTCATGATATCTTCGAAATTCGCATCAAGCACGCTACTAGCTTGTGACATGCCCAGCGTCCAGGGCGTGCAAAGTATCAACTTCTTTCAATCGATCACTACTTTGCGATGGCCCACCCTCATGCGGTGCAGTCCAAGGCAATTACATCCTCTCATCGAAGAGTCTGCAGTCCTGAATAACAGTCCGCTGTATGCGGTTCCGTATTGGACGTAAGATATCACCCGCTCAATTTAGATACCACCCCACAACAGGAAACCACACCCGGTGATAAAAAGCAGAAGTACGCACATTATCACCAGGGTTGCCTTGCATACGACCCCCTTGGCTCAAAATACCTTCCGAAAAATACGAAATTACCCGGGGTCTCGCAACTATAGAGTCTATACCCGAACGAACATCACATGAGGTCCACTTAAACTTTACTACCGGCACCGCACATAGCGGAGAACGTTACAACGAGCATACCCACGCGATCTCCGGGTCGTTCACAATTCTAGCAAGAACGGGCCGCTGGCTAGCACCCCCGACTCTGAAACGAGAGACGGCATCGGCATGATAGGTGATACCGGTATACCAGGTATACGGTATAATAAGACATGCACTTCGCATGTATGGGGACAACGAGAACAGCAAAGCTCTTTCAGATCAAGTGGGGCATTCGCACAGTAGGCGTGCTGCTACTCGTTTTGGTAGCACTCCCTGCCTCTGCATTACCACGCCATGTGCAAACAATAGGGCTAGGTTGGTACTTGATTGTAATGGAGTGCCCTCCGTAGAAGGATAGCTTTATAGATTCGACGTGCAGCCATGTCATGGTTGAGGTGAAACCACGTGACTTTAGATGTCACATTCACGTCAAGGCCATCATAGATGGGCGATAATGTAGGTGACGATGATGGGACAAGCAGGACGCCCCATATCTCACTACCTGCTCTACCTGCTCTACCTGCTCTACCTGCTCTACCTGCTCTACCCAGCCCTATCGTGGCTAGGCCTGTTTTGTCTGTCTTTTAGAGTTCAATGTAGAGGAAATAATGTATAAGCTTTTGAGTCTATCCAGCGAGCCATGAGGAGAGACCAAACAAGGGCACCGGAACCCATGAGGAGCACGCTTCCCAACACCGACCAACCACGCATCCCCCTCTCGGAGTACCACCACAATTGGCGACGTCGTAGCAGTGAACGTGTCGACCTTGGGCTTCGTGACCTTCTCCCCGGTGCTCTTCTCTCCCCAAGGCAAGCTCTTTTCGGCTTGCACAGCTTTGCATTTTACTTTTTTTCCCGTTTTTTTTAGGTAGCTTTTCTTTATTTATTTATTTTCCTCTCGTCTTTTGACATACCAGGTACTCCCTTTCCTCCAGTAGCGAACTTGGTTATCTATTTGTCTCCTATCCGCAAACCACGGGCCCCTCCGTGCCTCTACTATGCGACGGACTTGTTGAGTCTGCAGCTACCCCGGCTTTGCGCAGCAGTTTTTCTAAATATTGTCTTCCCGTGCTCTCTCTTTGTGGGACACTACTACTATGACAATCGAACGAAGAAAATGCTCCCCTATTTTTGTTTTGGTGCTATGGTCTATTCAGTTGTCTTCACCTCTTTTCCACTCCAAAAGCGTTCCCACTCTAATTCCAAGTGTTTCGTTCCCATGTTGAGAGTCCTGTCCAGACGAATACCCCGCCAGGTTCCCGTAGTAAAACCTTGTGGGAAATTTCGCAGTTGGACCCCTGTGAGCTGTTTGCACTCGACTAATTCGAGTGGCCGGCTCCGTTGCACCACACCTTACAACTGTACCGTGTCGTTACGGAATAGGGGTACATGTGCAATAGTTTGCCCTACCACACCTCCCCGAGTACGAGTTGCGCGCTTCGGATGAAGGCAATAACTCGCCTTTCTCTCTCCTACTTTTGGTCATCCCCTCGCATTTCTGCTAATAATCTATATTATAGACACAGCAGGCCTGCAGTAATGCGTGACTATTTTTTGGGTTTTGTTTTTTTTAGCTGAACCATGTTTGGGTTTTGGTTTCTTGGCATATTTTTACCAGGTACCAGCACGCTGTGTGCTTTAACCTTTCGAGCATTTCATCTCTGACCTATGAGACACTCCACCTTTATGTGGGTTCGCTCACAGTACGGCTCATGTACTCGTATAGGCCCACCAACAGCGGTGCTCGACGACTATAGCTGTACTACTGCTGTGTTGGCTCTTTCAGCGAGCAGTAGTGCACGTCGCGACTACTTTTACTAGTGTTCGTTCTGGTAATCTTCTATCCGGCTTTGATGAAACCTTCGAAACATTTCGTTTTGCCTTTTAACGGAAGATTTGAAGCATCTTGTGTGTGAGATGGAGACTAGTAAGGGTGAGATGGAAACTAGCACCAAGCACCAAGCGTCCTTGTGGTGTGCTGCTGTTGTTGTCTCACATTGCTATAACATACGCACTCTCCTAGATACCAGTACTACCTGGTCTCTGTTTTGTTTTTCCTCATGCACTCTTTTGCTTTATGTGTCGTAGCTGCGTATCATGCACTGGTATCGAATACGGCACAACACTTGTCCTTCGTGCCCTTTTCTTGTTGGCAGGTTTTGGTCCTATGGTACATATCGATATGACACGTACGTGATGACAATACCATCAGAACGTTCTGCGATCTCCGGAACGTTTGTATGGATCCCAACCATCTATTAATAGCCCCCTGCGGAAACAACGTGCTACGGTTGGAATAACAAACTCATAGCTGACGCCCTTGAAAATTAGTTTAAAAATATAGCGTACTCGAATCAGTGTGCAATTCTTACCAGCTTTATGACATACAGGGCTCTATGTTGCCATTTGCCACCATGCTGCTGTTTAGCGTACACTTCGTACATTTTAGCCATTGCATCGCATCTACGCTGTTAAAATTTGACAAAAGACTGCTGTAGTACGTGTATCTCGACAGCCTTCTGTCATACACAGGCTTTATGCTGCCTTAATTTGTAATTTGTCAGGATACTAGTGTCATATATATATGAATTCCGGCGGTTTTGTCTCACGCACGGCCCCTTATGCTGCTCACATCATCCGAAATGCTGCAGTAACCGTGTCTCTTACTTACCAGTTTTAAGCTATATATGGGCTCTATCATGCCCATATGCATCTGCTGTAAGAGCATTTTGCCAGTATATTTGTCGTGCCCAAGCTCTACGCTCTGTCTCATATTGGATTATTCCCCCCCCCCCCGCGTTCGGCCAGCTTTGTACGCCATAACAAAAGCAGGCTCCACGCTAACATTTTTTATTTTTGCGACAAAAAGCATCAAAGTCCCTCGCATCTGCCCCATCTCGTATGATGAAGTGGAGTAGACGCTGCTCAGATTTGCCCAATTTTGTCACCGGACCGAGTTTACTTTTCCCCGTTTCTGGTGATATAGGGTAGATGATGCCCAAATTTCAACGCATTTTCCGCTTCAATTTTACGATAACGCAGGGTCTATTCTGCTCAAAATTGTAACGTTGCTGCGCAAGCTTGAAAGTCAACAACTGTTTCTTTTCTTTTTTTTACTTTTCATTTTTTTGGTTTGAAGGCATTCATTTCTGCTGTTAGTGTAGTTGCTTGACAATAATTTTGCGAGCGACCACGGGAAATGCCCCCCCTCCGTTTCTATGCCGCACGTGTTGCTTTCATCATGCTGGCGCACGTCTCGTCTTGCAAAAATGGTCGTGCAACCATGATCGTCTTGTCACGAGCGTCAACACGCGCTGCACATGATGTTGACTTACACAATTGACAATGATTGTGCTCTGTCACGATGCATTATTTTTTTTTAGGAGTTTCAACCCCAGAATGCGCGAACGGCGGTATTACATGTCGAACATCCCACTATATCATATTGGTACTATTTTATAAAATCCTCTCACGGTGCACTGTGTTCTATTTGGAAACCTCTGTGAGGGTGGAGACTCAACGTGCCACGAGCCTCGTCAATACGCTCAATACCCCACGCGTGTTTAAGCTATTTTTATGAGGCTACGTTTTTGCTGTTACGCACCCCCGACCTGATGCAGCGTTGGAGTGACCCGAACTGTATTAGGATCGTGCCTGAGCAAAAATACGGTTGAGTAAAACCGCACCCCGAGTGCGTCGCGCTCCGAATGCCATCTCTCTCCCTTTTTCACGAGTGTCCTACCTGTGTTACACGGAACCCCCCCCGGTATTTTTATAAACAGTGCACCCCCTAAGTATACCGTCATTTTTAGGTCTGGAATTTTGCTTCGGAAACCTCAAACATAGCTTAGGTTATCGACGGGTACAAGAGGTACACATATTTTCCGTGTTGTAAGGTCTGATTTTGTTTTGTTTTCGACTGGATAACTCGGTGGTTCTAACCATCTCCCGAGCACCACGCTCCTCCCCCGGGAATATCTACAATCATCCATCACCCTCCGGTCTTCTTGGTGACGTTCGAAAACTACTGATACTGCATCCTACCCCTCTACTCCGGTGCGTGCGATACCTCCCTATCCATTCCGGACCAACATGGATCCCCCCCCAACCTTTGCGGTAAGTCCCGCACCAACCAGGACCCAACCCCTAAACCCTCACAATGAACAGTGAGCTTCGCGTTTTTCTCCTGCTGTAGCCATGGGTGGTACAGTTACGGTGGAGGGCCTTGTCATTATGTTTCAATAAAATCGAAATAATGCCCGGAGCGCATTTTTGTGGCCAGGGTCGTTGACGGCATTTCCACCGCCGCCACTGACCCCGACCCATTTCAGTCAAACCGGATCTCTCGACGTTTGGTACCTTACACGCCGAGACTAGGAGGACGAATCCCTCTACGGGAGACGCCCACCTGATGCGACTGCGATTTTTGTTTAGCGCCTGAGGGCAAGAGGTTAATTTTTTTCCCGTGGGGGAGCGCAACAACGCCGCAAGTGCAGCGACGACTACCACAGCGTGTATCGCCGAAGCGGCACCCATCAGGCCAGTGCCGCGGTGGTCACCAAATATCATGCCACCGCGACTGCAGCCCTTTGTGCCCCATCCCCCCCATCTGAGCCACGACTACCGTCCCAATCGACACGTTGCTGCTCACATCCCAACCCCGGCTCCCATAGCCGCCCACCCCACGCGGCCGCGTCTATCACCACAACGGTTTTTCGCCCGCCCATCACCGCGCTTAACCCCGTGCGCCCAATCGCCCCTGCTTTTGTTTGCTGGCACTTGCTCACAACTGCATCCGGCGCGCCCACGGTCTCGACCGGGCGGCACCCAAAGACACCCCTGGGTGCGGTAAAATATTTTTTCGGTTATTGGCTACGTCGTACCTACCCAACTACGACTCATGTCGGTATCGTTAGACGGTTCGTCTGCGGTAATCTGCCGGTTCGATCGATTTCATTGAAATTCCGAACCCCCTCCCGCCGCTACTATAGTTGTCAGAACGGCCACAGAGCCGCCAAACCAACTTCGTTGCTGCATTGCCCAACACGCCCCCAAGCCCCAGCACCCACCTCCCGTGAACCCACGGCTTGAAAACGCCGCACACGCCCTCCCCAACCAGCCCCCCCAAAAAAACGCCGCACGCACCCCCCCCCCGCATCACCTACTCCACGGGTCAAGACCACCGTTCTTCTCCGACTACCACCTACACCACCATTCTTCTCCGCCTACCACCTACATCACCGATATTGGCCGTTGTAACAGCGACAGCAAGGTCGCTCAACGACGCAGACGCCATCCTATCCGTAGTGGCCGCGACGGCGGTCGCGACCACCCGAATTGTGACGCCAATGACGCCTGCGTCTGTCTCACGAACCGCAAAAAGTGGTGGCTCGCAACCACCACATATTGCGATACGAGACACAACCTGCGACGAGCATCATTGTCAACTACCTGGCCATCGAGTACCACTCCGCTGGCTTTCGGGCGTTCTCCCTGACGTTTGCATAGTGCCGGTGGCACTCTCCCACTGTAGCAACACCGCTACGCCTCTGGTGCGCTCAACCCAGGTATGGGCATACTTCAGGATGTTGGGTTTTTTTACTTTAGGTATTTACGGGAATGTGCGGACCATACACCCGGCGCCATCACCCGGCAATAACCAGCGACAACCAACGCCGCTCGTTATAAATGCCGTGACACCTATTTTTTTGGGTCGAAAGCGCCATGATCGCCTTTCTTCCGCGGGCAACTACTGCGACAACGACGACAACATCGGCAGCAACAGAGTGGCCGGCCGATACCCATTGCGGCAAAAATCCCTGGACGCTACACGCTGATCAACCGATACAGCACTACCAGCGCCAGGCCATCTAATTGGGGGACGAGGTTCCAGCTCCAACTTTCAAAGAACGAGCTCCGCCGACGCCCCCGCCCCCCAACAATCTACCTCCCCCGCCCAGCCCCATACATGCGATATCGCTTGTCCAAGCCTGATCCCCTTGTTCTAGCGATGGTCTTGAGGTGTGGGTACAAGGAGGCCAAGACGTCGAGCCCTACTGGGATGCTCCACTCGACGCCTTCTACCGATGAGCAACGCTACTTGCCGAAGACCACGGCTACCAGCGGTTCCGGACTACAGCGCGAAACTTCTGCTTCCAATTCCGGGCCATCGCATCCTGAGCCCGCCTCGCCTATTAATCGGCGGCTCCACCCGCGCTCGTCCTAGGACGTGCGCGTTTTTCAGTGACAACGTTGGGCCCGCGAACGACGGATTCCCACTCGCTGCCACGGTGTTGACAGCACCACTGCCCCTGGGCCCCAGGGACAGTTCCGTCATGACGACGGAAGACTCGCGATCATAGTTGACCAGGATATGCCCTGAGCCCCCTGCCCCGTCTTCCCCGCAACTCTCGTGGATTGCGCGGACACGGATCACAGGTATGGCATTTCCTAGCGAGTTCTATCCTGCTCATCCAACGCCGCTTGGAGACAGGACCCCCAGGGTATCTTCGCCCCGCTCCTTTAAACGCAACCCACGGAGACCCTCCCAGAACCTCGGTGATACAATACCGAGACTCCCTCTGCGATCACGTTAACCCAGCCGCGCATGTTCTCTAGATCAGCCAGCTGCACCCTCGCCATCGCCACGCGACAGTCTTACAGACAGCCGCAACTGACCACTGCTTGGCGGCTCACCGCAGCCAGCCTACACCGGACTACCTCTTCTGGGATGTTCAACCTTTAGCAGTGCCACCCTTTCGGATTCTTCTTCTACGGTTTTTTCTTATCACCGTGTGGAGTAGTTTCCGACATCGCCCGATACCGACATTTTGAGCGACACCACGACCACTAAGCTTTCCCGGCTTCGACCAAGTATCGGAACCGTTTCCTACGACACGCCATGGACATTGGTTCCGAGACTGACATACGCCGGAGCTCCCCCTTTCTTACCTACCTGGGACAACGGTTCCGAGGCCGACAAACGCCGGAACCTATTCCCGCACCACCACCCAACAACCCTCGACATCTACCACCGCCCTCCCAGTTCGTATCTCTAGCTTCGGCAACGGTACACCCGAGACTGGCAATCCCCTCCATAGGCAGAGGCTATAACCGCTTCATTCGGTTGGCAGCCGCCTTTTCCCCATAACCCGCCGCGTTACAAACGAGTCATCCCTTTCCGGTCTCGGCATCTCTCACCGAACCCTCCTACTACCGACCTCGTTCCGACCCTTTCCATCGCGACAGAACAACTCTGCCGCCCCCCCCCTTCAACGCGACCGGTTTCCACGGAACATATCTGTCTCGGCCCCCTCCATTGCCACCGAGGCGCACCTGCCGAATTCCCCAAGCCGTTCTCCACCCCGACGTGTTACCACAGAGCCGCCTTGCTCCGGCCCCCGCCGACCCTCTGGAGGGAGCAACCGCCCTCCCGCTCAAGGTCTGGTTAGTTCGCCTTTCGACAAACGATGGACCCCCTACCGCCCCCTTTTCACGGCTACCCTGGCCCAAACCATCCCGCCTGTTCCAGGCCACCGACGGTACCTCCCGGCCAACTTTTCCGTTTACCCACCAGCGTGCCCTGGTTTCCCGCAACCACAACAAACCCGCGGTTTATCGCTCCCGACCCAGCTCTTTAGCTACTCCTTCATTAACCGGATCTTTGTTGCCACCAACGGCTCTTCAGCTTTCCTCCACGACACAACCACGGACGACCCCGACTGATTCTACTTCCGTTGCCAGTGAACACCGAACAGTTCCCCTCCAACCCGACGGTCGCGGATCCCCATCCGACACCAATACCGCCACCCCCCCTTTTTGCCTCAACAACCCTGTAGGTTCACCACCTGAACCTAGGCAACCCCTACCCGTCCCTGAAGGCATATCTGTGACGCCACTGTCGCCACCCCCCCCTACCCTAACATTCCTATAGGTTTACCATCTGAACCTGTGGTTTTGTTCCTTTCCGGTTATGACCTCTCCGAGCCGAGCATCGGCTTGGGTGGGCTCGTTCCCCTCGTCCCTCCCAACCCACCACCACATCCCGTCGCTCCCATTTTCTGAGTTGGAGCTAATTTTTTTTTTCCGGGTATGAGCGTTTCGAACCGACTATCGGTTTGGGTGGGCTCGCTACCTCTCCTCTACGACCCACCTCTACCATCCCGCCGCTCCCATTTTCTGAGTTGGAGTTCATTTTTTTTTCCGGTTATGAGCGTTTCGAACCGACTATCGGTTTGGGTGGGCTCGCTACCTCTCCTCTACGACCCACCTCTACCCTTCCACGGCCTCTCCGCTGCCCACGTCGACCGATGCGAGCATTCCATCCCGGGTATCGTTTTGGGTGGGCTAGTTCCCCCTCCCTTTCGACCCACCATCACTATCCGCCCCCATCCACAGGCGACGCGCAAACCGTGCACCCTTCCTGTTAGGCATTGACTTGGGTGGGCTCAAACCCTCTCCCTCCTGCCCCATGCACCACGTTTCGCTGGTAATACTTTCGGCAACTCACCGTTGCGGACCATACCAAAACAGTCCGTCGACCCCTTCTCCGCGCCAAAACCTCCGTCGGGTCTATTTCGGCCCATGACATCGCCTTCGGTTCGCTAGCCAGCTCCGAGAAAGGCGCCGAGGACGCTGGCGCTCCTCCTGGATCGGCTTTCAGGCCGTCCTTCGTTCTCCCCAGCGCCCACCATTGGCGCATCCCTTTTTGGCCATCCTCATCCTTCGTTGGACCATTATTTTCCCGGAGCCGTCACCGCTCCACAGCCGCCGCTGAAAACTGTGGACTGCCCTTCCGACTACGGTTTTTCTCGCCAGTACCTGTGGCTACACTTCTAAGATCATCGAACCGCCCCCATCGCCGCGCGAACACCGCGACCAGAGCTCCATCGTCACCTGAGCTTCGTTGTCGCCTGAGCTTTGCCACCAGAGCTCCATCGTCACCTGAGCTTCGTCGTCACCTGAGCTTCGCGACCAGAGCTCCACCTTCAACGGAGTTCCACCTTTCACCAGAGCTTCGTCGTCACCTGAGCTTTGCCACCAGAGCTCCATCGTCACCTGAGCTTCATCGTCACCCGAGCTTCGCGACCAGAGCTCCACGTTCACCGAAGTTCCACGTTTCACCAGAGCTTTGTCGTCACCTGAGCTTCGC
This sequence comes from Undaria pinnatifida, assembly GCA_012845835.1. Classification (NCBI taxonomy): domain Eukaryota; class Phaeophyceae; order Laminariales; family Alariaceae; genus Undaria; species Undaria pinnatifida. Next base: position 7,266,839 of record JABAKD010000025.1, on the reverse strand, counting down.
GACCAGAGCTCCACCTTCGTCAGAGCTTCGCCTTCCACCTGAGCTCCACCTCCGCCTTCCGCGACTTCTTCATTCGATGTCTTTCTCCTTCAAGCCACTGCCAACGTCAAGGCAACCTTTCTTCTTTAGGCCACTACCGCCGGCCCCGACGTCGTCGCCACCATCTACTCCGACAATCTGGGAATTATTTCACCGACTTCTGCAGCCATGCACCGATGGGTCTGCCGCTTCAAACCGCTACCAACAGCGAGGCGCCCTCCCCCTGGCCACTACCACCAACGCCGGCGTCATCGTGCCGTCAGCGCCGACCAGCGGGGACATATTTCGCCGACTCCTGCAGCCATCGCGCCGGTAGGTTTGCTCCTTCAGTCCGCTACTAACCGCCCCGGCGTCACAGCCATCGCCGGCTACTTCGGGTCTTCTCTACCGCCTATTCCAGCAACCACGCCATTATCCTCGCCGCGTACAAAGCGAACTCCACCACCGCGAGAACCGCAGGCATCTCCACAGGCCCACTTTAAAGGACTACTATAGCGTCAACGCTTGCGTCTACATGTACGCTGCGGAACACGCACATTCCACCACCGCGTACGCTATCCGCCACCTTCTTCAACCTACCATATTGAGCTACTGCAACCTCGTCTTCTCCCGTCAAATAGCTCCAACCGCATCGTCCGCAAACAATCCGTCCTCACCGGTTCGTGCTCGGAGCTCTTCAACGCGTTCTACTGGACCATCATCCGTCTCCAGCGCTCCTACCACATCTTCCGCGAACACCACGACGTCACTGTCTCGCGATCGGAGCGCTGCAGCACACCCTAGTACGACCACCAGCCGCGTTCCATCGGATCTTTCTTCAAACCCTACACCACCCGGTTTCAGGATCAACCTACGGCGTCTCTACTGCATATCTTCGCGGAGCACCATCTACGGACCGGCGTGCCTACAACGCCACGCGACAGGGATATCTGCAGCCAGGGTATTATCGCGTTGAGTCGCACTTACCCTTTTGTCTTGTTGTCCCTGACCCTTACCATGTTTCTTGAGTTCATTCTTGAGTTTTTTGTTTCCATGGGATTTGTTTTGTGCGCATTGGCCTCTTGATTTTCTCTTTTGGGTTTGATTTTATTGTTCAGTGAGTTTCAAGGTGCCTCTTCTTTGCCTTGACTCTTCGGGTTGTCACACGTTTGAACAGCATTTGCGTTCGCGTGCATGTGTCGGTGTGCTATCCTGACCATTCGGGCCGTTCCAATTTTGACGAGCACATATGTTTGCGTGCTTGCGTCGGTGCGCTACCCTGGCCTTCCAGCCACTGATTTAGCTGGCTACATTTTCGTAACCAGGCCGAAAATTTGTGCTGATTCCGTCTCCCTGTTTGTGCCGGTTTAACCTGCCCCGTTTTCGTAACTTGGCTCAAACCTGCCGTGACTTCGTTTTCCCTCGTCGGTTTAGCGTACCCTTGTTTCGCAGCCCCCGAAACCGCTGTGGTATTTATTTTGTTGGCCTTTCTCTTGCTTTCTGCACTACATACGAAATAGGTGCATATTTGGGCATCGTATATGTCTCCAAACCTGCTGTGGTATGCCCATCTTGGCTCTTCTTTTGCCTTTTGCACTACGTACGTCATTGGTACTTATTGAGGCGTCATATTTTGATTCTTACCGCTATCGCATATATGTCTTAGCCCTTCCCCAACCCTTTTGCACTACGTACATCATCCTTGAGGCGTCGTATTTGTTCTGTTACCACTGTGGTATACGTGGTATGTGCTCTGGCCCTTCCTCTATTTTTTGCACTGCGCACGCCGTAGGTGCTCATTGAGGCGTGTTGTCCCCCCTGTTTGCGTCATATCGCCCTGCACAAGTCCCCTCTTCTCGATTGGAGATCCAAGTGCTTTCGCGTATGTTTTCCCCGATTTTTCGTCGCTTAGCTTCGAGTAGGAATGGCTTTATAGTAGGCCACATTTCCAGAGTTTCACGACATCAACTGCTAGTATTTCCGGGTCCGTCGTTTGTTCACGACCCCCCCCCCTCTCTAGGCTTCTTTATAGTATCAACCCCCGAAACCATGGTAGTTTCGCTTGGTCCTTATTAGCCTGAACTTCGCTTGCACGCTGTGCATGCGCGCCGCTAGCATAAATAGAGTTGTTCGTGACTTGCCCCCTCTCTCTGTCCGGCTTACGGTATCAGCCCGCGACATCGTAATAGTTGCGCCTGATTCCTTCTCAGCCGAGATATCGTCTGCACCGTGTGCGTGCTCTTTCGCAGAGTTTCTGAGCCCTCCGTTGTGTTAAGACCCCGTTTTTACCGCCCTCACGGTATGGGTTGAAATTAATATCGTGTTAGCTCGGTTTTTCTATCTTGGTTTCCCCTCTCCCTGCACTATGTGTGAATGTACACCCCCTCCTCTCTGCAGTGTGTGCGTCTTCAGAACGTATTTCCTCCCGACTCTGGCGTTCGTGAATTTTCGGAACCGATACCTTCCGCTTTCGCGTCCATGCAACGCGGGTATTATTTGATTTTTTTTTCTTGTTATTTCTGGTCACGCTTGCTCCTTAGTGGTTATCGCTGTGCGCAGTTAGCGGCCGACCGTAGTAGTACTCTCTCCTTTCTTCTGGGAGTGAACGCTTAGTGCGCGTATTAGCTCTGGACCCTACTGTCTCAGTACAATTCTACCTGGTAGTTACCAGTATCGTCAGTGTTATCGCCTTGTGGCCCCCCAAAGTATTCCCTTACAGTCTCAGTATCATTGAGCCCCCGACAACGTTTTAACGTAGTAGTATGCCTTCTGTCTTATTTGCCGCATTCAAAGTATGGCACTTGATAGTTTTTCGGTGACCTTCATGGGCGCCTTGATCCTGAACTCGCGCCCAAGTTGTTCCACTTTTCTACAGTACGACGAGTGATCGCCATTGTGGTTTTGCTTCCGCCTTCTACCGCCGATGTAGCCTACCCACGTTTTGTGCACAACGACGAACCATGGCGTTTCCGAACCATGTTGAGGTTTTCTAACGTGTCGTTCCCACCTCGCCTTATGCGATTGGTGACAACATGGATGCTTTCCGCGTTAATTCTCTTCGTTTTTCGCGAGGCATTACCTCCTTTTTTGTTGTTGTTGTTGGACTTCTCCTTGCCCCTTGGCATACGTCCCTTTCGTTGTTGGACCTTTCTTTGTTCTTGCCGTACTTCTTCCCACGACTGATGTCGCTGCACGTTAGCCTCGGCCACTTGGTATTACGGCGTTTCAGCTATTGCTACTGTCTATGGTCCCATGTTGCCGACCACTGGCTTCACATTGAGAGCCCCCCTTAGGTTCCATGTTAGCGGTCCCGTGCTGACTCTTCAGCCCATCTGTCGGTTCTCTTTGGCCTCTGCCTTTTTGTTTGGTTGTACCTGCCGCCAAGAGCCCCTTGCTGTCGGGCTCCGTTTTTGCTTCGTAGCCAGCGGATCTATTCCCCTGGACCACTATTTCTTACCTTTTCCTCTAGGCACCGCTGCCCCTACGGTCCAACGACACTGACCCCCGTCCTGGCTTTGCAGCCAACAGGTCTTGTTTCTCTCGACCACTTCTTCTTGTTTCTTTTCGGCATACCTGCCAATAGGGTGCAACTACACCGGCCTTAATCATGGGTTTACAGCCCGTCCTGACTGTGCAGTCCACAGGCCCTCCCCTCTTGGCCCCCGTTTTGCTCTTGGCTTGTTGGCGTACTTGTCGCATCGGGCCCACGTTTTGACTCCAGTTTGGCTTCGCAGCCCATATAGGTCGTTCCCTGTTGACCCTCTTTCGTGTTGTTTTTTTTTCCGACGAAATCGCTTTCGGAGGTATGCCTTCGCTACGTACCTAGTGTTGCTCGTTTTCTGAAAGTAACCTTTCAAGGTCCTTTGCTATGGACCCTTCTTTTTGTCAGGCTGCAGCACGTTGCTATGACACGATTTGCCTATTTCCTGTTTTTCCGTGCATTTTTCTCGGTTACCTTTTTAGGGTTGCTCCACGTTAGCGACCCCGCGTTCCCGACGTATAGCACCCAGCTGCGGCTTTTCTTCATATTGTCTTCTCTGTTCCCTGCATTCTTTCTGGATCTAGACGCTTTCAGCGCTGCTTCGAGCTGAACGAGTATCCTCGTGTTGACCCCGTTTTTGGCTTGCTTTGTTATGGTTGAATAGCCTCGCTACGTTTGCTGGCATTGTTCCCGTTATTAGTTAGCCTCTCAAGGTGTCATATGTCGACTCTCTTTCCGGCTTCCGATAGTGCCTTCCGTCTTTCTGGTGTCTACGTTTCAGTTTCGTCCTTGTTTGCGTATAGCTTTGGCTAGGTGACTTCACCACATATTTCTTCCCGTTTTCATGGCACTGTACCCAGATAGCTTTCAAGGGTACTCCACTGTTGCCCCCCGGTTAAGCTTTCCGGCGTATCACACACGCCTCTAGTACCATCATTTTGGTGTTGTCTGTGCCACTGTTTAGGTGTTGTATTTCACTGCGGTGTTGTCTTTCACTGCGTTTTCGCGATTTGTTTTGGTAGCCTCGGTTTCCCGTTCTACAGTTCGACCAAGGGCCTTATGCTAGCCTCCTAGGTCCCACATTACGGCCGCTGTGCTTCCGTTACACATCAGCGTACTGGTTATTGATAGTTTTGCCTTTCGACCAATGGTCCCACGTCAGCCTCCAAGGTCCAACCTTGCGGACCCTGACATTATTTTAGGCACTGTTTTTTGTTTTCTCTTGCTTCAGGCTCTTTCTCTTCTGCCTTTCGATTAATGGCCCGACGCTTGCGTACTTCTTCGCGTCTTGGTTGTTTCTCTTTCACCGTCCAAGCGATGGCCCCACGTCAGGTGTCCATGTCCAGCGTAGCGGACTCTGATGTTCTGTTAGGCAGTGTTCCTATATTTCTCTCTTGTCTTCCGGCAAATGGACCGACCGCCCGCCCCTTAGGCACTACGCTTCAGGCCGTAAACTCGTCTGGCCTCCACAGCGTGACACGTGTTCCCTTCTTCTCTTCTGACTTGGTTTCCGCGTCTATACCTTCTTCTTTGGCCCCCTTCGCATCCTTGCGCTCAGTGGCCACGCCCTTCGTTTTTTCGTAGGCCGATTGCTACTGGTATACCGTAGGTACATACCCTTTCTCGAGCTCTCGCGGTTGTGAGCTCCATCATAGGGTTGTATATCTTGCAATGAGGCGTTTAAGCCTCATTATTACGAGGTGTGGGGGAATCTATAGCCTCATTTTCGTTTGTTTCGAATAGCCGCATCTTCGATCCCCTTCCCAATTCTGGATGTTTTCTTGACATCCTTTGATTGGCAGGTGACCTGCATTTACGACTATTCAGGGTGGCCTAGTGTAATGGAGTGCCCTCCGTAGAAGGATAGCTTTATAGATTCGACGTGCAGCCATGTCATGGTTGAGGTGAAACCACGTGACTTTAGATGTCACATTCACGTCAAGGCCATCATAGATGGGCGATAATGTAGGTGACGATGATGGGACAAGCAGGACGCCCCATATCTCACTACCTGCTCTACCTGCTCTACCTGCTCTACCTGCTCTACCTGCTCTACCCAGCCCTATCGTGGCTAGGCCTGTTTTGTCTGTCTTTTAGAGTTCAATGTAGAGGAAATAATGTATAAGCTTTTGAGTCTATCCAGCGAGCCATGAGGAGAGACCAAACAAGGGCACCGGAACCCATGAGGAGCACGCTTCCCAACACCGACCAACCACGCATCCCCCTCTCGGAGTACCACCACATGATGCTATGCCCCTCCCTGGCACTTGCTTCGAAGCGGGAAAGAAAAAAAAAAAAATGCAATCTTCTCCAATATTTAGTGTATATGTCACCCCCGCTGTTATTTTCCCTCTGCTGCCTGTATCGATGTGCCATATCGACCAGATATTTCCCGTCGTACTGGCCATCACCCCCCCCTTACGAGAGACCACTCCCCAGTGGGAAACAAGGCAAGACTCGGATAATGTACGTATATCCCTTGTCACCTGGGAGCCCTTAAATATCACCGGACCACAGGAACTACCCCGGAAGATGAAAAAAAAAAAAAAACGCGAAACGATTGTCACCCGGGGGTGGTTTCTTACTTTCGTCAGAAACGGTGGGCACCAGCACGTACAAACAGCATAATAAACAGAACACCGCACGGACTCCCTTCTATCCGCGGCGAAAACAAATAAATGTGGAACATCGAACGAAGGCAATCTGAATGTTGTGGAAATATACTGAATGAGGTGGCAGGATGGGCAACTGTTAACAGAGGATAGGGGAGATGGTCAAAAAGCTGGGGGGGGGGGGGGGTAGTTGGTCGCCGTGAAGAGAATGCGACAAGGAATTGTGTAAGGAGACAGGCAGAAGGTGTTAGCACGGGACGCTACGAGAGGGTGCGTGCGATCAGGGGTCTGGTACAGGGTAGAGAGTCGGCTATTTTCAACACGGATGTAGTGTGGCAGCATTCGACATCTGACAGTAACACCGGCGGTCTAGTGGTCAACGTCAAACATGACGAAGTAAAGTCGGGGTCAGAGATTCAATCTCTGCGTGGAGATTTGTTTTCCAGGGACACCAACTGCCGAAGGTGCTTTAGAGCGTGGGTAAACAGAACTCGACGTATGCCGACGAGGGAACAAAGCGCTGAATTATTATCGCGATACACAACAAGGCGGGCAGTACACCGTCTTGGGCAGGGGGGAGAAGAGCCTGCTTAGTCACCAAGATCTGAGTTACGTCTAGGCACAGGGAGAAGGATGTGTTTTTTGTTGTTTTTTGTATATCGTCCGGCGGATGGGGCAAAATAAAGCTTGAGCTCTCACCACACTTCCACGTATTTCCATACAAGTCGTGTGTCATTAACTGAATTGTCTTCGCAATCTAGCGCTAGCTGGCGTGTCCTTCGGATCCCACTATAGCGACAGCGTGAGCTGTCCCTACCGGCGGTCCCCGTTACTACTACCCCGGCAGCGTAAGCTATAGTCGTATACGGATGCGTGAGTATGTCGACCCGGCCTGTCCCCTGAGGATCAGGCGCGGTGGGGGAAGCCACCCTGAATGCCATCTTTCCGGGTAGTGTAGGACTTGCGCCAGCTCACCCACTAACAAAACCCCCGGCCATGAGAAAACAGCCTTTCGCCCGACTTGGTCCAGTTGCGGTCCACGCTACCCATTCGGGCGTTGGTCCTCGGTGAAGAGCGAATACATTGATGTATGTGTAGTAGAATACGTCATTAAGGCCCACGGCTCGCCCGACTACCTCCTGCAAACAGGTATGTCAAGCTATTGTCGACATGGTACTCTTATCCTTGTCTAAGGCACAACCGCACACCGTATACGGATTTCCCGGAAATATAAAGGCAACCCCAACCGCGACTCGGACGTGCGTGAGAGCCACACGCAACAGCACCCGTCGGTAGCTGTTGCACAACAGCCACGGCGGCCAAACGCGTACTAGAAGACGCCGCACCTGTGCCCGAGTGGACAAGAAGTGGGTATTCAAGAGTCTGGGCGCACTGCGGGAAACAGGTGGAAGAGTTGTCAAACACAACGTATATTGTGCACGCTAAGTATTCTTCCAGTTGATTGTGTTGTATGATGCATGAACGGCGCCGGTTTTGGAGTAACGCATCGTTATTTTTCCTAAACTCAAAGTGGGCATCGCGGATACATGCTCTAGTAGCTACAGCACTCTAGCCTGCTCAATATGAAAGCGGTTTCGGCGCACCGTTTCCAAGCTGGGTTCGCCGCGGGCCCCACAAACTAACTCAATCGTACCGCGCGCACGACTTTTTCGGGCCTCGCAACCCCGACAGCCACATCAAATCAAAATGAGCTCCGTTTTATTCTGCTGCGAAACATGAACCCATCAGACACAGAGGATTCGCACAGGGAACTACACATAGCCCGCAAAAACATCCAAAGATCAAGCCCTGCGGGGATTTCGCGCATGAACACACACCTCCGTCATGTGAGGGAGGGTCACTGTATATCTAACCCAAAGGTCCAACAAGCGCTTGGACAATGTCCGGCGTCAGACTATCACAGGTAGCCATTACATCTCCGACCACGATTCCGGCGGCAGCGACAAGCGTCCCCGCCAGCCTATGTCTCCCACCTCGAAACGCCCATATCGCGCCTTGCACCTTCCAAGCTATTTCGAGTAACCGACCTTTAGACGAGACGTACTTGTGCATTTTCCGCCTAAACGCAGAGCAGCACCGATCTGTACGCTCCGTGGGCGAGCCGCACGAAAATGGCAAGATTAAAACCGAGAGAGCAAGCATTACTAACCCAACCAAGAACATAATAAATCCCGAAACGGCAAGGTACACCCTGAACCCGTTCCCCTCTACGCCCTCGCAGGGAGAGTGAGACCAGTAAATTAAACCTACCCCCCCGCCGAATGTATAGATTATAGCCCACGACAATGGAGCTAAGAAATGTACCATCACCGATCCGCCGCAGTGCCGCATATCATTGGGGGGTACCTTGTGCACCGACTTAATATCCAATGGCATCTTGTAGATCGCGGACAGGGCGAAAGCAGAAAATACGTCGACCCAAAGGCCAAATATCAGGGTCATCACCATAAGCGCATACACACTTGAAGCGGATTTCTCGACCGCTTCTGCTTGCGTTTCGCTGTCGGCGTCGGGGTTGCTGTCCTCCAGATCCTCATCGAAGCATACATCGAGCTTAGATATCTCGGAGATGACGACGGCTGCAGAAATCACGTTCCCGATCGCAAACAGTGTCCATTTCCTTCGTTCCAACTCCGCTTTGATGCGGCGTTTGCGTCTCGACCAGGCGCTTGCATCAACTGTGCTGCTGGGTGCGCGTCGCGGTCCATCGCCACAGATACTATTTCCGTCCTGAGCGCTTGGTGAAAAATGATTGCGTGGTGGGACAGGACTGACGCCAGCAGACCCTAACAGGTGTCCTGTACCCGCCGCAGAGGCCGGGCTCTTCAGATGGTCTTCGTAGCTAGGCGGTTCCCGAGTAGCATCATTTAGGTTTTGGGTTTGTCCCGGCGCGGAATTGGCGTCGGCTGTGTCGTGTGGAGGGCAACGGAAAGAAAACGCGAGTCAAAGACGGGCAGGCAGAGGGTAAGCGAGGCAGACGCCTCGTTATTCGCGCATTGAGCGGAAAGAGATGATCAGGACGACAGCAGAGCACAGTGGTTGTTTGGACAGATAGTGTAGATGATGGGCACGAATAACATCGAATGTATTCTAGCATGTCGCCTTTATATATTCTTGACCTATTGAAAATAAATCAGGTGTGAGATCTCGGTCAACTGGGTTGCAGGCACTCAGCTTTGCATGCGGCGTGATAGCGCGGGGGGGCGCGTTCTACCCTTATGAACGTAAAAAAAATGTTACAAACAGTGCGCCGGGTTGTACGTTTCGCCGGGCAGGTCTTGTGACTATATGCAACTCTCGACCGGGATACGTATACTTGAAAAAATGCGCTATCTTCAACTATTGCACATCGTATTGGCAGAGGTGAGTGGAGAAGCCCCATAGGACCTAAAGGCCTTCGTCTAGGCATGCCAAAACACAAACTACCATAAATGTCGCCAAACTAGCTCCTGGTCACATAATTCCGAGTGAATGCAAGTTGCAAATTTCCAATGCCCCGGACAATAGAGGCCCATTTCGAAACAACCGGAGCTTGTTTTAGGTTCGTCGGCTGGGACCAGACCGTGAATAACGCACCGCGACCGGCGACCTTTGTTTCAGGTACTCACGACCAAATACATGTTAAATATATACCATGACTCTCGGCCTGGCATGCGCGCCGGCTTCTAGGTCAGTGGCTAGAGGGCACACCTAACAGGAGACCGTCTGTATGACAACCCTCCGCCTCAGATATATCCAAGGGACAATTCGGTTAGTCAGGACCGCCCTGTGTGTCGGCCGTATTCCGGCATTGCTTCCGGTCTGGAAGTGTATGCCTTGAAGCTTAGATGAGCACGCCCCAAAATTCCCAGCAAGCAAGAAACGAATACAGGGGAAGGACGACCAGGTGATACGAACCGGAGATTGTGTTTTTGTAGGATGTATTACCATATATCCACCAAGTTTGCGTTCAGCACGAGTAGACTTCGCGACGAGACGGCATCCACTAAGACGCCGTTCATATACGACCCAAATAGGTTGACGCCTGCACGGCTGGTCATTTTTTCTGCAACAAAACGCAGCGCAGCGCACGTCTTTGAGATTGCAAATAGTTGCAACCAGCATCAACTTACAAGCTAGCCAATGTAAGGGACGCTTCAAGGATTATCGGAAGTCTAGAGGGCCCGCTCGACGGGGGGCACCTTAATTGGCGGTTCACCCTATCAGAGTCAAATTCCCAGCATTTGCAGGGCATGTGCAGGAATACGCAAGGTCCAACCCTGCGTACGGTCCAAACCGGTGAGGGTCCAACCCCGTCAAGCGTTAAACACTGTGTTATGTTGCGTGAGGTATAGGATTGCGCAGCTCCAAGGGTACCGCATGGTCGCACGGGGCCTGCTCGATAGGAACAACTTCGTTGGACGTCGACCCTACGACGGCCGGAACCTTACACATGCGCAGGGTGATATTGGACGAGAAGGGTTGTGCAGGGTCCACCCCATGTAGATGGGTCAACCCCGTCTACGGTTGCGCAGAGCCCAACCCTGTACGGCGTTTGCGCAGCGTCATTCCCTGGACGGGAACGACCCCTGTACACGGTCTGACCGATAGAAACACCTTCGGTGGTGGCCCACCCTTCCACAGTCAAATTCTCGCACTATGGGGTCCATTGCATGTACAGGGTTGTGGAGGGTCTAGCCCAGTGAAGGGCTTAACCATGTGTGCAGGGTGATGCAGGCTTCAACCCTGCCTGATGTTGCGCAGTGCCCAAGCCTGTGCACGGTTGGCCCCCGTACAGGGCCCGCTCGAGAGGGGCACCATGGTTGGTATTCCACTCGACCATGTTGAAAATCGCACATGTTTACAGTGCCCAGTGCATGTGCAGGGTTGTGCAGAGTATGACGCTTAGTCCAACCTTGGATATCATTTCAACTCTTCAGGATTGTGCTGGATTCAGCACTGCTCAGGATTGTGCAGGGTTAATCCCCGCGCCCTGCCGGCCCCTATACAGGGTGCACTCGATACGGACGGCATCGTTGGTGGTCCACCCCGCCAAGGTATGTCCAAGTCAACAAATGCTAACGGCAGCCAGTGCCGACCACCCTATCAATCGCGCGAAATTGTCACGAGTGTCATCGAAACAACAACAGTGCTGGACTTGACGAATTATAGAAACACGATTTGAGGCCCTGGCAGTAATCTGTGCTGGGACAAGAGACAGATGAAAAGTTGTGGAACACTAATAAATCAGCCTCCTCTGTGGTTGGAATGGCATGGGATCTAAACAGTTACCGGTAGCCGATTATATACCGTGAGACGTCCACAGAAAGTTACGATTTTGCACGGAATATCCTGGAAGACATCCGGCATTCCGATGCCACCATGGGACATGAATAATGCCATGGTGTCCCACGAAACATTTAATGATCCCAAGGAACGCCACAGAATAAAATGCTCCCACGGGGTGCTATCTCCCATCGACTATACTTTCTTGAAATCCGGTACAGGATACCTAGTGACAAACATGGGAACAGCTGACGTGTTTGTACATCTTAAAATATGAAAGCCAAGCTTGAACCTCCTAACTAAGCAAATGAAAATATCATGAGCTGGGCCGCCGTTGCAACAATAGAAAGGCATTTTACCGCCCTGGCGCGGAGGTTCGACGCCGTTGGGTCGGCCCGTCGAGTCAAAAACAACCCTAAAGGGGAGTAGGATGCTATTTATTTCGGCGCGCCGAGAATAAAATAAAAGAGGCCAACAAGACAAAGGCTCGGAAAAACGAAAAACATTTTTTGGAGTTCCTGCGCTGTACCAATACCATGCAATCTCATCTGGCTTCCCATTTGCGTTACAGTATTATTATAGGATGCCATGAAAAAAAAATGATATTTGCCGTATCTAGCCGCGACCCATGATATTTTGTGTTTGAAGCGGGTTCTTGAGGGAATTATTTGGCGTTATAACGAGACATCATGTCACGGCGTTGAAAGAGGTATTTAATACGGCGAATCAACAAGGCAGTGTAGAAACGAGCACCGATGCACTATCGTGCCTCTGCTTGCGCAATCCCATGGTACGGGGCGGTTCGGTGCGAACGTTAGCAACTGCAACTCTACGATGTGGTGCGGTGCGGTTTGAAACCGTGCGGTGCTGTGCGGTTTGGTAAAAACCGTTCACAACTCGCACCCCACCGCCGTAGTTGCACGATGTTTTGGTGAGAGTCGAACGGCACGGTTCGGTACGAGATTTGGTTTGAGTTATGCTGTTTACGACACCGTTGTCGTAAGCTCTTATTTAGGAAAACGCGCTGTGCTTGCGCCACACGCCGTGGATCAACCCGGAACTGCCATGGCTTCTTTGGCATGGCATAGAGCCATCATTGGAGGTATCGTCTGCCGAAAACGGCCCAGTACTCCACTGGTGTCCGCGCGCCCTCGCAGAATTTGAAACCGGTTAGCTCTAGACTATAGCTGAAATAATGGGATGACTCGGGGCGTTTGGCGCAAGCACAGCGCGGTGTCCTACATAAGAGCTGTAGACACCGTTATCGTGAATAGCAACACTCTTATGCGTAGAGAATCGCACGTTACATAGTCTAATGCGCCACTTTTTTTTTAGCTTATAATTCTACGCTGCGGTGCGTTGCGGTGCGGTGCGGTGCGGTGCGGTGGGAGGAAAACTCGAACGTGGCGGCACGCTGGTGTAACTCCGCTCCGAACCGAACCAAACCACACCGTAAGAAAACCTCACACACACGCGAACTGTGAAGAGTCTTGCAATTAAAAATATTCTCGGCATACGCTTGGGGGGTACAGATGTACCTGGTATGTGATTGCAAATCAATACATGCTCGATGGTGAGTTCTTGGAGGGCAAAATCAACTTAGTCTCGGGGAATAACACGAACTTTGAAGGCCGTTGCCATTCCGTACACAGTAGGATCCGCGATTCAAAAAGGGCCTGTTTCGACAGCATTGTTTTCTGCCGGGTTATTCTAGGCCTCCTTATCACCACGTCTCAGTCGGTTTCATCTGTTTAGCGTTCTTTCTGGAGGCGGTTGGGGAGGAGAGTACTGCCGCTTTTCCTATTTTTGAGTTTTTTTTCGCTCGTCCCTTGTATTGTCTCCGCAATGTTTCTTTATCTGTCTCCCTCTCCCGAAGTTAAACTCAGATTCAGGGTCACTAAGCAGGCTCCTATACCGCCACCCCACTGCGGTAGGTGCCTTCGCTATGATGGCGAAAAGACCCCAGCCCTTCTTTCCCTCCTCAATCAGCATCGAATTGCTCCAACCCACCCCGCTAGGCGCTCTCTGCAGTTTTGTGACTGGAAAACGTTCCTTTTCGGATCCAGAAACGGTGTTATAAGAGATAGTCTGGGGCTTTGGAGGCAATTTCCTGCCGGCAAATGTATCAAGCACTCATAACCCATGTTTGTTTAAACTCGTAGCCGCTGTGTACGGGTATTGGCCAACAACAGATAGATAGTAATACGTCCGCGCTTGCATGTTCGCTGTCAATAGAAGCGCAGTGCGGTGCACATCGCTGATCACCCTTGACATGGCCGCCGAGTTCCCATGTACGAGTACGTAGCGGAGCGAACAAATTAAGTGTGGTGAGATCAAGGAGGCTGAACATCTGATCCTACTTGCCGCGTGTTTAGGTCTTCTACCCATATTACGATGAATATCACAGCGTCCTATTAAAACGTATCATACACGTTCTGACTTTAGTCCGAAAGGGAAGAACGTTTTCGTACAAGTACATAGTTGTACGAAGACATTCGCGTCCAAATATCTCCGTTCCCAGTAGTAAACAGCTAGACTACAACTGTATGAGAGCTTTGAGAGTAGCAGCATCATCACGGGTTGTTGCAGAGGCGGCAGTAGCAACCGCGGCAGCAGCAGCAGCAGCAGCAGCAGCAGCAGCAGCAGCAGCAGCAGCAGCAAGCAGCAAGCAGCAGCAGCAGCAGCAGCAAACCCGCAGTGCCTGAGATATATCCCCTGCTGCTGCACACAACTGGCTCTTTGTTTCCTGTCATTCATCATGTGAGATGCGTGATCAGCGCAAGCTTTTTCTCTCGAAAAAATATAGTCTATTGGTACCAGGTACGACATCTTGCGCGGGTTTTCTGGAGAAGTCACTTACACTAAGTACACATGCAAGTACACAGCTCGGTCGCCAGTGCTTGAGTTCGCTAGTTTCATTACTAGTTGGCTACCTTGTACTTGGTACCTCCTGCAAAGCTCGGGGTATGTACCTGGGTCTACGCGGCGCAATCTTCCCGCAAACGAACCGCGAACAGGTAGTGCTCCGCCGTCGTTTGGAGTGCTTGGCGGTCGAATGTGTTTGCAACACAACCTACGACGTATCACGCAAGGTGTTGGCCTAGCGGGGAACGTGAGTAACTCCCGGCTGCCCTGCTGCCAACACCATGCATCATGACGTCTTCGTACTTCGTTGCTGCCTCTATTGATTTTCGTACAGCAGATCATCTACCGGGCACATACTTGTGACAGCTTATTGGGAAGGCGAGGAACTTGTACGTGACAATGATTATTACTACAACTAACTGCACTGCTGTGCCTCAACTGCTGCTGTTGTATCCGTTTCGTCCGTCTATAGATAGAAGCTGCAACCTCAGTGCGGAACACCAGAAGAAGGTACCCGGGAGGTGAAACTGTTCTTCATGCGAACATCAGCCACAACAGCACAGTAGTAGCAACGATATCTCGAACACTACCACCGTAAACAACAACGCGCCTCCATCACTGTCACCCACCAGAGGGTACTTTGGAATGAGTTTGAAAAGCTGTGTGGGGCCTGATTGATACGCGTATCCATCAGAAAACTCACCTACATCCCTTGAACTTGCCATGATGCCAGATATAGATTTTTGATACCTGGTACTTGTATTTGGCGGGAGCGCAACGAAACGAGATTCTGGATTTTGGTACCACGCCTTCGTTCTTGATGGCCTTGAGACTCAAGTTTTCAGTTCCTGCGCGTCACGTGCCTGCTCCCCGACCTCCTGTCTCCTCCGTTGGCCAGCCCACTTCGTGGCGTGTCACGAGCTTCAACTTTGCACAGCAGCAAGTCGCGGAAGCAGGAGCGTGGGGCAATGCTGGGTGATAAGTGCCGTGTATTTATTGTTGCATTCATCACTTCTCATCATTTTGTGTTTGATGGGCGCAAGTCACCGGTCTCAACGAAAATCTGAATAAATTGTCGGTATTTTTTCAAGACTTTTGTTCGCGCTTCTTCCGTTCCTCTTCTGCAGCAATCATACCGCATCACGTGCATCACTCGCGTATTCGTTTGGATTTCGTTTCTTTTCTTCCGTGCTGCTTTTTTTGCTGTTGATGCATTTACATACTACTGCTGCACGTACCCAAAACGTTCGTGAAAAGCCGCGTACAACAAGTCTAGTCTATATAGACTACTGTAGACTAGAGTAGTACCCTGCTGTATAAGGCGATTCGCTCCGCGAGCGGCGTTCACTGCCCGCTACGCTCGCTCACAGGAGGGAAAAGTACAATTGAATGTACAGCAGTATTAGTAGTTGCAAAGAGGTGGCTCTTGGTAATGCCATGTGTCCCGCCGTCATGATGCAGCCCGGCGCCGCATGCACGAGTACAGCGCCGTATGCGCGATGCGTATGTCCGTCTCAATATGTGTGACCACAGAGCTTTTCTCTCCAGGATGATAAATCGGCGCGGACACCGACCGCTTGTGGTGGATGTCGATGAGTGGGACAAACCAACACGCAGCAGCAGCGTGGAACATGTATGCTGGTGAAGTAGAAGCAACAGAAGAGAAGGCTGCTTTGTTTTTTTTTTGGTCGCGTCAGTCACACATTAGACTAGACTACTGTTCCAATTCTAAAACATAAATTTGGCATCCCTACGATACTACTAGACTAATAACAAAAACGGCGATGCGTTGCAGCGCTGAGTGTCAGCCGCACCTGGAAACCAATTCCAGGTAATAGTTTGTGGTGATTATATTTTGATGAAATCTTCGAAACACGTCTGCTTTGAGTTCAGTAAACTTCGGGCCGATACTCATACATACATACTCCTCCGATAATATAAGGGCGGTTTGGACAAAAAGCGGTCTAACTCGGGCCTGCAGAACTCTTTTCCCGAACCGTTTTTTTTATTGGTTCCGCCGCACTGCTGCGCAGCGCGCAGAACTGGGGTCTTTTTGAACACACACCAGCAAGGTGCAGCCCACATCAGCAGACCGCGCCCGATCTCACCACCCCAACTTTGGAGCTCCGGTCAAACGCCTTCCCAACTGCTGTTCCCCAGCCAACGCTGTACCACAACCTCGAGAAACTTGGATTGAAAGCACACTCCAGCGCGCTCAAGCCGTACCTCACCCCTGAGGGCAAGAAAGAAAGGCTGCGGTGGGTGTTGCGGTGGCTACGCACAGTGAGGGCAGGCAGAACAGCCGTCGCCAGACTGCTGCACGACTTCGATGACTTCGTTCATGTTGACGAGAAGTGGTTCTACTTGTTCCAGGATGGGCAGAGGTTCCACTTGTACGACGGTGAGGAGCCCCCTGTCCGCAAGGTCCAGAGCAAGAGGTTCATCACCAAGATCATGTTCCTTGCTGCTGTTGCTCGCCCGCGGCACAACCCGGCCACCAACTCCCTCTTCGATGGCAAGATCAGCTTGTTGGCCTTCACGGAATTGCAACAGCCTAAACCGTGCTGCCGGGACCATGGTCACCAAATGTGTGGTCACGAGGGAAACTTACAAGGAGAAGCTGATCAACGGCGTGATCCCCGCGATCAAGGAGAAGTGGCCGGCAGCAACACGGCGGAACACCATATACGTCCAGCAGGACAACGCGAAGCCGCACCGTGTCAACGACGACGAGGATTTGCTGGAGGCGTGTTCATCGGACGGATTCCACATCCAACTCATCATCAACCAGCCGCCCAACAGCCCTGACACCAACATCCTGGACCTGGGCTTCTTCGCGTCTATCCAGTCCCTGCAGGATCGCACTCGAGCCAAAACTATCGACGACTTTTTTAGGGAGGTCGAGACCGCATGGGCGGCCGCGGATCCGGCGAAGCTGGGCAAGGTGTGGACCTCGCTCCAGGCTTGCATGGAGCAGACCCTGCTTTACGAGGGTGACAACACCTACAAGCTGCCCCACTTAAAGAAGGATACTGCTGCGCGTGCGGGGACAACAATCGAAAGGAGATACCCGGTGTCCGATGAAGCGTGGCTGAAAGGGACGGCGGCTCTCGCGGCCCTAGAGGGGCAAGGGGCTGCTGCAGGCGGACGAGGGGCTGCTGCAGGCGGACGAGGGGCTGCTGCAGGCGGACGAGGGGCTGCTGCAGGCGGACGAGGGGCTGCTGCAGGCGGACGAGGGGCGGCTGCAGGCGGACGAGGGGCGGCTGCAGGCGGACGAGGGGCGGCTGCAGGGGGGCGAGGGGCTGCTGCAGGCGGACGGGGGGCGGCATCAGGGGGGCGAGGGGCGGGGAGGGGCGGGGAGGGGCGGCGGCCGTGAAGAATGAGGTGGCTGCCGTGTACGATAGAAAGTCGGGTGTAACCTAGAGGAGTGACAGGGATGGGCCAAGGGGCGGCCATTGCGGAGAATTACGGAGTATCAGCTGCTGTGTAAAAGGATACCGCTGCAATGAAGAGTTGTTTGGCTGAGGCGTAGAGGGTCGGCTACCGTGGCTGAAGGGTGTGCGCAGAACAGCAGTTGGTGCGGGACCTAGGTCAACTTGGTTTTCTATGTTTTCGTCAACCCGGGGATGAATATCAACTGTCCCCTCCCTTTTCAAGAGGCGGATGTTTTTTTGTAATCCAATGTTATGCGCAATTTAAGATCTTCGAAGTACTCTTATCAAACTGCACCGGCGGTCTGTTGTCCCTTTTGGGTACAACCACGGCAGATTTCCGCCATTTTCCCGATCAGGGGATTTCACCGCACCATCCCCCCCCCATCGAGCGTTTTTTTTCTCTCTCTCCAATGCGATATTCTATCGTATGCCAAAGATATCCGAGGTCCACCTTGCCCAAATGGCACGTTTCTGCCAATAACCTTCAAACCGCCCTTATATTACCGGATTTCCAAACCGCCCTTATATTACCAATCTGAGGGAGTACGTTTTTTTCAAGCTGTGCGTGATACACCTAATTTTACGAATACAATATATATGGAGGAGTTAAATTGAAACAAGATACCTCGAAGTATGCATGAAAATATATATGCGGAAGTAAGTGTGGTCGAGCTTAAGCTTTACTTTTTTTTTTTCGAAATCGTCCCGGCTACCACTACCGCTACTGCTGTCGTTGTGGGCAGCACACGTACAAGAAAATCATTAGACTATAGTCTAGATAACCACTATTATTAGACTACTGTCTTCGTACTCCCGAAGTAAACCCAAACCGCAAAAACAAATAAAATGCTGCATGTAACAAAAAATAAGATATCCACCTTCATTCATCCGGCGAAAAAACTTACCCACGTGTCGTATGTACCACAAGTACCAACAACCATTATGAAACCAGTCCACCCACAATTTCATTTAGACTTTATGTGCAAGCTATTTTATAAAAACATAGTTTATTAAGGACGTCAGCCGTAGGCTATTAGTGATACCCCGATCGCGCGTGATACTGGGTGGTCTGTCCTCATTAAGGACATAGGTCGGCTCGACTCCCCCTGGAGCTACAGTGTTGTATAGCTTGTACCAGGGTCAACAGGGTGATGTTAACCAATCTGTGCGAGGAAACGGTCATAATACCAGTATTTGAGGGGGACAAAATCTGACAGCTTTGGAAGGAAATGCATTAGTTTATCAAGTATATCTCCTGCATTTGCAGCAAGTCGAATAACCGGTGAGGAGAGGACGGAGTTTTTAAGGGTGTGGAGGGCGGGGGCGGGGGGTGGGAGGTCTGCAATGGATGGGGGAGCGGGGAGGGGGGGGGGGGGGGGAGGACTCAAATGTGCGCGGATGTATGCTTGGTGCTAGGGCTAGGCGATGGCGCGGGTGACAGGGAAGGAGGTAGCGGAGAGGGGAGTTGTAATAAATGAATTGCAGATACGGTATAGTCTATATGGCTGGAAAAGAGAATAGGTGGTACCATCTGTCTGGTAGTGTGTATTACTGTAGCATATTGTTTATATTTTGGGTGGGGCGGCGGGGTTGAGGGAGGGGGGGGGGGGGTGTATGGCGGTGGTGGTGGTGGTGGAGGGTGTTGGGGGGATATAAAGCATAATAAATACCATAAGTTCCTGCCGTAGTAATAGTCGTATTATGTTATATGATAATCAGAGAGCACTACTCGTATAAATAGCACCAAAGTAAAAGCATCACCTAGTAGTAACAATTCCCCTCCCACCCACCGCATAGTTTATCTTGGGAATAATGGGCACCTGTGTGACACGCGCAGGTAGAATATTTTGCCATCATCCTCCTCCGTTCCTTGCCACCATCACCACCACCACACATACACACACCCCGACCACACGCACACAAAAACAACCGCCCCCCGCCCCCTCCGCCGCCCCCGTCCCCCGCCGCCCCACCTAAAGTCTAAAATCTGCCAGAGTACTAAACGCTTCCAGACAGATGATATAACCTTACAATTTCCTTTCCAGCCATCCATGCCGTAGCTCTAGTTCATTTATTGCAACTCCCTCCCCCCGCCCCGCCCTTCCCCGCCACCCCCACCATCGCCTACACCTAGCACCCCATTTATGCGACCTAAAGCTGTTGGAACTTCTACCGCCCCCCTCCCCGCCCACCCTGAGTTTCAACCCCCCCCCGCCCCCGGCCCCCTGCCCCCCTCCCCCCTCCCTTTGAAAACTCCGGAATATACATGATAAACTGATGGATTCCTTCCACAACCGTCAGATTTGTCCCCTTAAGGGGTTTATGGTTTCCCCGCACAGGTTGACTTGCCCCCGCCCCCTATCACCCACACCCTTAAAAGCTCCGTCCTCCCCTCGCCGGTTATACGACCTACAGGATATACTTGATAAACTAATAATGCATTTGCTTCCACAGCTGTCAGATCTGATTCTGTCCCCCTCAAAGACGGGTTTTATAATTTCCGCGTACAGATTGGTTAACATCACCCTGTTGACCCTGGTACAAGCTACGCTGTAGTTCCAAGGGGAGTCGCCGACTTATATCCTTAATGACGACACAAAACCCAGTAATACGCGCAATCGGAGTATTACGCACAGCTTGCAAAGATGAGTTTCGGTGGAATCTTTGTTCTCACAGCTAGAATGTTTTTTGTATGCAGTAGTCTACGACTGGAGAAATATAATAGCAGAGAATACAGCAAGAAACGGATATATTGCATTTTGTTCACAATTCGCTACCTGCTCCCGAAGTACACCAAAACCCACCATTACAATGAAAAAACTCACCCATGTATTAGACTATACCACAAGTACCAACAACCATGATAAAATCATCCACCCACAAACCATCCGTCATATATAACCCCTACATATATATACCATCCGTCATATATAACCCCTACATATATATGCGACCTAAAGATGTTGTATAAAAACCCTTTCGCCTCCCCACCCGCCCCCCCCCCCCCCCCCCCATCCCCTCGAACGCTCCGCCCTCTCCTCACTGGTCGTACAACTTACAGGATATACATTGATGATAAGGTAGAGTATTCTTTCAAAACCGTCACATTTATCCCCTTAAAGGATTTATAGTTTCCACGCACAGATTGAGCTGCCTCGCCCGTCCCCCCCACCCGCCCCGCCCCTCTCCCTCTTGATCAAACCCAAGCCCCCACGCCCTTAAAAACTCCGCCCTCCCCTCACCGGATATTCCACTTACAGGATACACTTGATAAACTGATGCATTTCCTTCCACAGCCTGTCAGATTTTGCCCCCCTCACAAACGGGTTCCATAGTTTCCGCGATCAGACTTATGACTAGCATCACCCTGTTGACCCTTGTACAAGCTACACTGTAGTTCCAAGAGGAGTTTTCGCTGACCTAATATTATAAAAAAATAAAATACACTCCAGCTGTGAGATCGAAGATTTTGTCGAAACTCATCTTAACTTTGCAAGCTGCGTGTGATACTCCGATCGCGCGTATTACGGGTTGTGTGTCCTCATTAAGGATATAGGTCGGCGACTCCCATTGCAACTACAGTGTAGCTATCAGGGTCAACAGGGTAATGTTAGTCAGTCTGTGCGCGGAAACTACAAAACCCGTTTCTGAGGAGGACAAAATCTGACAGCTGTGGAAGGAAATGCATCCGCTTATCAAGTGAATTCTGTAAGTCGAATAACCGGTGAGGGAAGGGCGGAGTTTTGAAGAACGTGGGGGCCTGGTTTTGATCAAAAGGGAGCGGGGTAGGAGGGGGGGGGGAAGGGGGGGGGGGGCGGACGGGCGGGAAATTCGTGCGTGGAAGCTATAAATCCTTCAAGGGGATAAATCTGACTGTTTAAAAAAAAAAAAAAAAAAGGCACCAGTTTATCATCGGGGGAGGGGGCGGGTTGGGGCGGGGGGGGGGTGGGGGCGGCAGCTCAATCTGTTCGTGGAAACCACACATGATATATTATAAAAAATAAAAATACACTCCAGCTGTGAGATCGAAGATTTCGTCGAAACTCATCTTTGCAAGCTGTGTGTGATACTCCGATCGCGCGCATTACGAGTTGTGTGTCCTCATTAAGGATATAGGTCGGCGACTCCCCTTAAAACTACAGTGTAGCTATCAGGGTCAACAGGATGATTTTAGTCACTCTGTGCGCGGAAACTATAAAACCCGTTTCTGAGGGGGACCAAATCTGACAGCTGTGAAAGGAAATGTATCCTTTTATCAAGTAAGTGAATCTTGTAAGTCGAATAACCGGTGAGGGGGGTGGGGCGGAGTTTTGAAGGACGTGGGGGGCTGGTTTTGATCAAAAGCGAGCGGGTTTGGAGGGGGGGGGGGGGGGGGGGGAAGGGGGCAATTTGTGCATGTAAGCTATAAATCCTTTCGAGGGGATAAATCTGGCGGTTTTGGCACCAGTATATTATTGGGGGCGGGGGGGGGGTATATAGAGTATATTGCGGGTCGCCGACCTATATCGTTAATGAGGACACACAACCCGTCATACGCGCGATCGGAGTATCACACACAGCTTGCAAAGATGAGTTTCGACAAAATCTTCGATCTCACAGCTGGAGTGTATTAAGGAGAGTTTTATTGCTACTGGTACAACGGAGTATCAGGTAGTCCATCGTAACCTATCGATTTCGCTGTCGTTAACATATCATGCGTAGTCATCTGGTGTACGTAGCTTGTACGTGGTAGCACGTAGCAGCATGAACTGCTGTTGTACGCGACTGATATACACGAGTTAGTGCGTAGACATTTTCAGAGAGTATCGGATCGGTTCGTTGTTAAGGATAGGTACTAGCCTTTCTTTGGTACGGAGCAGTACGAGGCGCTTCGGCGATACCAGTGCAAGTCGCTAACAATTGACACATCATCTCCCTTAGGGCGTTTTTATGCCATCAGCTCTGCGGAGCTAAAAGCTTGACCGCCACAGCAGAGTAACATCTGCCCAGTGCTTACCTCTCGCGTCAGATCTGGCATAACCCAGATCGTATCACAGCCACAGGGGACGTATCCCTCCCATCAGGTCATGGGCCTCGCCTCGCGTAAGCACTGAGAGCTAGCTGTGGGGTTTCGGGGGCACGGTGCACATCGGCCGAAACTGCGCCCGCTTGTGGAACCCGAGTTGCTTCTTTGGCTGTGAGTTGCAAAAGACAGAACCACAGGTTAGGACCTGCCATGACCACGACTACGAGCCCATATAACAAGCAGAAGACCTGCTAGGCAGAACGACTGCCTTCACCGAGCTGGACGACGGACATCATCCGGAGCTAGTGGTGCGAGTAACGACATGCTTCTCGGACGATCACAGAGACATGCCAAGAAATAGCCGTCATCTGGTACTGAACTGCCTCTAGCTGCAGCAATGAGTACATGGATGGATGGGCCGTGAACGAATTTTTACAGCTGTGCACATACAAAACAACGTGAGTGAGTGGTCGAAACGTAGATTTCGAGTACGGGTGGTCGATATCTGGTTTATTTCGAGTACGTGGCTCGTGGCGTCTCGGTCAACCGGCTTTTGTCGATTTGAAAAGACTATACGTCGTCGACTTCTACTTACGCAACGGGAGCTGACACGAGTACTACGTGATTCGCCTGCTTGGTATGGTTCTGAAATATTCTTCGTTTTGTACGTACGAAACGTGAGCTGCAGGCCTCGAGTACGTCGTATTTGGTTCTTCTACCGTGTATCTTCCTGTACGTAACCGGGCTACGGGCTGGTTTGATATCACTGCTTCTGCTGCACTGCTGCTGCTGCGCTGGAGTTAAAACGGCTGCGCATAAGCACGAACGGGCCCACTCGTGTTGCTATCTATCTATGCTGCACCATGTATGAGAGACTACACATGAGTCGTATGATGGTACAACACGGCTTACTTGTGCACGATTGGCGCACATCTTGGACAGGGGCTTCCAACCTTTAGCACGTGAGGGCGGCCAGAAACGGGCCTAGGCTGCTGGACTATTTGTGCAAGTTTTTGTTTTTTAGTAGCACCACACACGTCTTCTTTGTACGGGGGGGGCGGTCAGAAACGTCGTCGGCTGCTACCGTACGAAGTTATTTATATTTTTCTTGATCTACAAGCTGGTCATTAAAATTTTGTTGCACGCACGTTTTGTTTCTGTGGTTGAGAATTAATGAGAAGATGCAGTTACTACGCAGTACGAACGTGGGTTTCCATTTGCTGATTGGAACAAACGATTTTACAGTTGAACGCCAAAACGACGTATTATATGTTACTTCCATCGCGGGGTCGTATTGGGGATAGTTACCTTGCTACTGGTACAACAGAGTACCAGATAGTACATCGTAACCTATCGTTTTTGCTGATGTTAACATATCATGCGTAGTCATCTGGTATACGTAGCTCGTAGGTGGTAGGACGCAGCGGCATGACCTGCTGTCATACGCGACTGATATACACGAGTTAGTACGTAGACATTTTCAGAGAGTATCGGATCGGTTCGTTGCTAAGGATAGGTACTAGCGGGGGGTACCGCCTTGTTTCACTATCATGTTTGAGGCAGTCGAGGCAGTCGCTTGAGTGAGATGACTCTCTACCTCACTGACAAGAACACGTTCGGCGAGTTGTTTGGTGCAGTGCAGTTAGCCATTCCTTTTCGCATTCGTATCGAGAATGCCAAACAGCACGAAAGAAAACCCTGTGACCGCCAGGAACAGGGGGGTCACTCGCGCGAGTGAAACCGAGCCAAGAAAAAAAAATGCCCAAAGGGACCCCCCTATAACGTAGCATTGGTCGATACTACAGTAGTAGCAGCTGTTTTAGGTATACTTCTGCGCATCTTATTCTAAGAACAACAAAGAGGCAAATAGGACACTAAAACAAGCGTGCGTACGTTCGTGGGGCCACCTGCACTATTTTCTTTTTCGATGAAAGCTCATGAAAGCTTCCATGGAAGCGTGGAAGCTTCCATGAAAGCTTCCATGCTCCCATGCCGTGTAAACTTTCGTGGAAGCTTCCGTGGAAGCTTCCGTGGAAGCTTTATTCAGTGGATACGTCCATCGATAATATCACGGAAGCTTTCACAGAAAGTTTTATTAAAGCTTTCGTGAAAGATTCCTTGGAAGCTTTCGTGGAATCTTCCGTGGATGGTTTCGTAGACGTTTTCGTGGAAGTCATGGAAGCTTTCGTGGAAGCTACTTCCATGGAAGCTTTCCATGGACGCTTTCCTGGAAGCTGCCGTCCAGAAATGGAAGCTTTTCCATTGAATATTTCGTGGAAGCTTCCGAGGAAGCGTCCATAAAAACGAATTCCGTGGAAGCTTCGATATCGCTTCCGCGGCAGCTTTCATGGAAGCTATGGAAGCTTCCATGAGAGAACAGTTTCAGCTTCCATGGACGATTTCATAATCTTCCACGCAGAAAACAAATAGTGCATATTCCTCCACTCACACAGAGAGCACGGAAGTTTCAACGGGTTAAAGGGAACCAGTCCGCGCTCCCACGGAATCTGTGGAATCTCCCGTGGAAAAGTGCATGGACTTCCACCTAGTAAATGAACAATCAGGCGGGAAGTCCCGTAAAATGTATATATATATATACATTTGCACACTTACACTTTCCAGGTTCTGGACGAGTCGTGGTCACAGCTGTCGTCCCTTCTCCCTCCTGGTTCTTGCCTTCAACTTTTATCGCGCATAGGGTTCAGCAATCCCACTGCTTGTCGAATTTTTATCGAGTGTTGCTAACTCACGCTCTGCCGTTTTCCGCAAGTCAATTTGTGCGCAAGAAAAAGTCCCCACAAATTTATACGAGTATGCACTCGGGGGGATTCGAACTCACGAAACTGGCCTATATCTGGCTCAAGGATAACCTGAAACGCCACCGGAGCGACCGGCTATATATATTATAAAAAATGAAAATACACTCCAGCTGTGAGATCGAAGATTTCGTCGAAACTCATATTTGCAAGCTGTGTGTGATACTCCGATCGCGCGTATTACGGGCTGTGTGTCCTCATTAAGGATATAGGTCGCCGAAGCGACCCCCCTTGCAGCTAGAGTGTAGCTATCAGGGTCAACAGGGTGATGTTAGTCACTCTGTGCGCGGAAACTATAAACGCCGTTTCTGAGGGGGACAATGACAGCTGTGGAAGGAAATGCATCAGTTTGTCAAGTGAATCATGTAAGTCGAATAACCGGTAAGGGGAGGGCGGAGGTTTTTAGGACGTGGGGGCCTGGTTTTGATCAAAATGGAGCGGGGGTGGGGGGGGGGAGGAGGGGGGGACGGATGGGGCAGCTCAATTTGTGCGTGGAAACTATAAATCCATTCAAGGGGATAAATCTGACGGTTTTGGAAAGAATGCACCAGTTTATCATGGGGAGGGGGGGGGGCGGACGGGCGGGGCAGCCCAATCTGTGCGTGAAAACTATACATCTTTGAGGGGATAAACGTGACGGTTTTGGAAAGAATGCACCAGTTTATCGTGTATATCTCCTGTAAGTCGTACAACCAGTGAGTAGAGGGCGGAGTGTTCGAGGGCGTGGGGGTGGGGTGGTGGGGTGGGGAGGTGGGAGAGGGGGGCGGGGGGGGGGAGGTGGGGGGGGGGGGGGGGCGAAAGGGCTTTAGGTCGCATAGATGTAGGGGTTTTGCTATACGCGTGGTGCTAGGTCTAGGTGATGGTGCGGGTGGTGGGGAAGGTGGGGGCGTTAGGGGCGGGGGGCGGTTGGGAATTATATGTGCTGTTGATTGCGGTTAATTAGCTAAGTAAGCACTGTGAAGTTAGAAGTGATGAAGGCTGGGAGGGTCCGTATTGTCATGTAAACGCTTACATACGTGACCTGGTCTGGTTTCCACGAGAGACACGGGCTCTTGTTCACGGTGAACAGGGCGTGCAGGGCGACATGTGGTTTAGGGCCGTAATAAACTTCTTCTTTTCTTCGCGTTTTGACGTAAACTTCATGAACGGCAGCTTTTTATGCCGCATTCTGCAGATTTTTTTTTCTCCTCGCCGGAGTACCGGAGAATTGAATTCGCGAAGCGGGCGAACACCCGACAAAGCAGACCATCGGGCAGACCCAACGTATGAGCCGTTTGCGCCACGTATCGCCACTGTTCCGTGTTTGTTGCTGTGCATATAAGCTTCGGTGTGCGCAGAACAGGTTCGAAAACAGTCGAAAAAGAGAAAAAAGGGGAAAAGAGCTAGAAGAGGCAGTTCCGGAATTATAGGGCACCAAAATGACGTTCTCATCGGCAACGTGAAAGCTGAAAGTAGTCTGAGAGACCAGAGAACTGCCGAGGGTGGCCTCTGTAGGCACCGAGATCACAGAAAGTAAAAGTCTGACGTCTATTTGCAATGTACGCACACTGGTACATGATGAAGTGCATGCTGGACCAACGTTCGTTGTAGAACCCCTGCTGCTTGCTGTGCGCATTTGTTTGCGCCCACTGTTGCTGTGTCATATGTTGAGTTGTTGACCGCGATGGCGTGCGAACTGAATCTTGACTTGCGCCATTTTGATGTTGAGCAGGCTTTCGTGCAGTCTTTGACCAGGGAGGAAATGTTTAACGAGTTTGCCTGTGCCATTTTGATGTTGAGCAGGCTTTCGTGCAGTCTTTGACCAGGGAGGAAATGTTTAACGAGTTTGCCTCGGGGTTGCGGTAGGATGCCGGGAAATATATTATCACCGAACAAGAGCCTGTACGGCTTGAAGCGAGCACTGAGACGTTGGCACGCGCATCTTACTAGGTGCTTATTGACGTTGGGATTCTTGCAGTGCCTCGCTGATGCATGCGTTCTTCGGTTGAGAGAGAAAGGGTATGTCGTGATGGCTATAGTTGTAAATGTGGACGATATATTTGCCGTGGGGAAGAAGGGAGAGTCTGACAAGTTTGGCAGGGACTTGGATCAAACGGTCCCGGTCAAGAATTTGGGAGAGTTGCGTTGGTATTCGGGGTGTTTTTCCGAGAGGGACTGGGAGCAGGGGGTGTTGAAGATTCCCAGAAGGCATTCGCGGAACAATTGGCTGATTAATACGGGATAAAGTTTGGTGAGAGTGGTCCTCTCCCTGGTGGCACGAGACTTGCGAAATTCGACAACAATTAAGCACCAGAAAACCGACGGTTTCGTGAATTGGTCGGATCAATTATGTGACTGTCAGCCCACACTCGGCCAGACATCTCCAACGCAGTAAGAGCGGTGGCTAGGGACTGCGCTTCGCCAAAGTTAGTTTACTTAAGGGCAGCGCTTGATGTTTGAGGGTATGTAAGACGGACTAGCTCATTCGACATCATTTTTCAGAGAGGTACAAAGCAGGCCTGAGCTTGCAAGTTACTTGCTGATGCAGAATACGCAGGTGTGGCGGCTGGCAGGATGTCTGTGTCCGGGGGATTAGTGATGTTTGGGGATGGTTGTGTGTCTTGGTTTTCCAGGACGGAGAAGTGCGTCACACTTTCTACAGCGGAGGCAGAGTATGTGGCGCTTGCAGACGTCATCAAGCAAGTGTTGTTTTTGAGTAGGGTTTGGCGTTTCATGCTGCCTGGTGTTGGCATGTCGTGCATACTGGTGTTCGAGGACAATGAGGGCGCGGTGCAGCTTGCGAAGAACCCCATCACCAACTCCAACCCAAGGCACATAGACGTACGTTGGCCGAGTTGCGCGAAGGAATGTGTTTGAAGTCATGTTTCGAGTGATATACTGAACTAGACCCTCATGTGAGGAGCTCAGAAACTTATGCTACACCCTTGGCGTGGGGTGACTCCGAAGCAGAACCAGCGCCGTCCGTGGACGTAGTCTTTCTTCACTCTACGTACCCGATAGACTGCAGCCCTGTGATACACTGAAGCTCCCAGGTTGTCGAGGCTCATAACCTGTTCGCGGCATGTCCGTGACAGCATGGTGGAGGAAGCAATAAAATCAAGAGGCCTAAAGTGAGCCGCTGTTGAGATGGCTCGTGAGTTTCACTCCTAGGGGAATGATATACCATAGTGCTACCGATGACGTTCGCTGGGCCAAAGGTGGAAGAAGGTGAATGGCCACAGGAAAATGCCAGAGACGCGCGACAGTGTCATAGTAAAGGGAAATTGAACACCCGTTCCTACATCTTCTCCTTCGGAACCTGGATACATCCCGGGGATTTCCTGGGGTTGCTTTATAGGAATCTGGTGTTACACCTATTGTAGACGAGTGACAGAAACCCTTTCAATTTCCTGTCGGCGAATGACTAGTGTTGCTTACCTCTTGTTTAGATTTGTCAGATACTAGCCGCCTGCGTCCCGAAAGAGGATTTAATTGATCTTGCCCCAAGGTCGAAACAGGTGGGGCCTCGTCTCGCTGCCTGAAGGCGCGTTTGTTAAAAATCCATTACATACTTTTTCCGTATACTTTCTCGAACGCACACTGGTGGGGGTCCTTCCAACGCACACTGTGTCGGGCCCCTGCCAACGCACACTGAAGGGCGTCCCGGGGGGGGGGGTTCGGGGGGGGCGCGTCGCCCCCCCCCGACAGTGCTAGTAGCATCCAAGCACCGTTCGGATGCCCTGCTAACCCAGCGCTCGTGGTGCATGCGCTGGAACGTTTGCGCCTCTGCTGTTCGATCCTGCCCGTGCGGGGCATTTGGGACAACGAACACAACACACCAAAAACATTTCACTTCGTTGTGCCCTGGGCTACGGAAAAAATCCCCTCCCAAAAATACCGCCTCGTCCTTACAAAACCATAAATTCAAACGGCCGCGCTTCAAGCTTCAAATCAAACGGCGCTACGAACTACACCCTCGGGCACGCAAACAACCAGCTGGTGGTGCATTTTGGGACACACACACCAACACCAACACACACTACAATGCTCTAGTAGCATCCAAGCACCGTGTTTGAGTAGACTCGCCGCAAAGCAGTGACAGTTACGTGTCGGTTCGGAGTATGGTTTCTTGGGCTATTCGTTCATGTCCTTGGATCTGTGTGTGCTGTGACGAGCCGCGAGGCTCTCACTCCTTTTCCTGTTCCTCCTGTTAACTTTCCCTCGCGGGTGTGTGACAACCGATAATACACGAACTTAAAAGAGAAGCCCAGCGGGGTGAGTCGACGCAAACCGGCGCGGTCTGAACTAACATTCTAGAATTGTTGTTACCAAAGTGAGACCTTGGCCATTTCTGTGGAAGATCAACTCGCCGAGCTGAGAGCGCAGCTGGCGGAGGAGAGGGAGTCACGCGCGGCGGCCGAGAGGGCAGCCGCGGAACGCGCTGACGCACAACGCGTTCAGCACGAGCAGACCATGAAGATGCTGGCCCAGATGATGGCCCAGCAAGGTGTAGAAGACAAGACAAGTCCGGATGGGGAGGCGCACGAGGCGTCTGCTGCGAGTGGCGAGGTAGAAGATCCTGCGTCACCAACATCCCGAGTGGGCCCTGTCAACCCTTCTGTGCCCATGGAGGTTGGTCCACGAGAGGATCAATCAATAGGGAGTGCCCAAAGCGGGTTGGACGGAGACTACGGTCTCCAAGGTGAGCCCGCTGTGACACACGGGAGCCGAAGATCTTTTCGAGCTCCCATGAAGATGAATCCACCGCAGCTACGAGACAGAAAGCAGTTTCACATTTTTCAGCAGAAAGTGCATACGTATGCGAAGTTCCAGGACTTCGACAGTGTTCTGTACGCCGAGTCTCATCTCGACGTCGGCGACCAACTCAAATCGAAGAGCGATTTCCTCCGGGAAGGAGTGCCCGAACTAGTTTATGAACGACATCTTAGAGCCTGGTTCTTCCTGTCCCAGGCATTCCACCTAACAATAGATGTCGGGCGTTTCCAACGGAGCAAGTCCCCCGGAAAATGTTGGGAAGAAACTGTGAAGTACTATTGCCCCAAGAGCACCGGGGATCAAATCTCTCTGCGGAAGACGCTCAGTGATTTTAAAGTCGAAAAGGGAGTTGACCCGATCCCGAGATTGTACAATCTCGAGGAACACGTGATGAAAATGCACACTGCGGGTATTGATGTTGATGAACAAACCACCCTTTGCACGTTTGTTGCTGGTCTGCCTGTGTCGGAGTACGACTTCGAGATACGGCAGCTGAGTCGAAGACTGTCCTTCGACCGGGATGAGGTGATACATACCATCGAACCTCAATACAACCTTCTGCGCTCTCGGAGGCAGAAGAACTCCGCAGCCCATGCGCTCGTTGTTGACGGGCGTGGTGGGGGCGGGGGACGCGGACACCCTGGCGGGAAGCGCGGGGGCCGCGGAGGCGGCCGAGGAGGCAAGCACGCCGAGAAGAAGAAGTCCGGCGACGGAAACGGCGCTGAGGACAACAAGCCTGCGGCAAAGGGACCGCAGTGCTACAAGTATGGGCTTCGAGGCCACTTCGCCCGCGACTGCACCACACAGCTCTGCAAGCGGTGCAACGGTCGGGGGCACGACGAGGATAAGTGTCCTTCGTCTACCGACATGCACGCCAACATGGTGATAGAGCTACCTGAACCGCCGGAGTCGGACTCAGATTCAGGATCGACGACTTCGAGTTGCGTCGCGTCTGGGTTTATGGCGGTGGAGCTGGATCATGCAGGGTGTGGGTACCAACCAGGCAAGTGTGATGATGGTGGTCCAATCGGTGGTGTAGGGGAACTGGCTCTGCAGGCCGGGGTTAAATCGGAACGTTGGCACTTTGATACTGGAGCCTCGGGCATCTTTACCCGTAGCTCCGAGAAAATGACTAACTTCCGACCATGCAACAAGCAACTTAGCGTTGCTGGTGGCGGTAAACTGCTTCGCATAAAAGGCCTAGGTGACCTTACCCTCGAATTCCCTCCGGACGATGGCCAACCTGCCATGCGCATGGATTTCAAAGAAGTAGGGTTCTCACCTGAGCTTGATTTCAACCTCATTTCGGTGTCGAAGGCCGTCAAACATCGGTACAAGTTTAGTATCGATGACCCCGGACTCACCATCCACCAAAAAGATACTGGTCAAGAAATCCTATTGCCCCCTTACGGGGACATGTACGTCGGACATGGCCGTAGGGTGGATGGCAACGAGATAGCCTGCGCAGTTCCTACACCCGGGCGTATGCCCACCACCGATGTGGATATTAACCACTATCATCGCACTACCTCCCACACCCACCCCCGTTTGTTGAGGGAATCGGCGGAGCAGCAAGGCGTCAAGCTGAAACCTGGGGTGAAGCTGCTTCCGTGCGTGGGATGTTCAGCAGCGAAAGGGTACAGCGCACCGGTGCCCAAGTCCACAAACTCTCGTTCAGATAAGAAAAACGGGAGAGTTTTCGTTGATTCGACGGGGAAGAAGCCTGTCGCTTCGATCGGTGGAAGCCTGTATGGTATCATTTTTCGTGACGATGCCACACGAATGTCGCGGGAATACTTTATGAAATCAAAATCTGAAGCCCCGGCAAGGCTACTTCAGTACATCGCTGATACTAGCCAGGATGGTCTGATAGGAATCATCCGTTCTGATGACGCGCCTGAACTGATGTACGGAGAGTTTGCAGAGATCTGCAACAAAAACGGAATCAAGCGCGAGTTTACGTCAGCGAACACACCGCAGTTGAATGGTGTAGCAGAACGTGGGCCAGCACTTATCGAGAAGTTAGCCAAGACGTCGATGATCCAGGCAAAATCGTCTTTCGTCGGCCAAGATTTGCCGTCGACGGAGCGGCTGTGGGCTGAAGCTCATCATTTTGCCTGCGACAATCTCAATCGCACTGCTATGACCTCAAATAAAGACATGAAATCTCCCTACGAGATGTGGCACGGCAAACCACCGTCGCCAACGTTGGTGCAGTGGCTCCAACCATGTTTCTTCAAGACGAAGAGAAAACACAAGTGCGACCCGCAAGCGGAACCGGGATTTTATCTCGGGCCCGCAGACAACCATCCGAGGGGAACATGTCGTATCCTGTCGAAAGCAACTAACCAAATTCACCTCACCCGTGATGTCACCTGGCATCATGTCCCGACCCCTGCCCCCTTGCCAGTCTATCAGCAGGCACCCCCTACACCCGTTCAAGGGAGGGGGCATGACGACGAGACCGCCGTCGGGGGCAGGGAGGACACACCACTTCAAGGTGGTGGGGGGGATGATGACGCTTCGGACAGCGATGACGATCTCTCAGTGGAGTGGGAAGACGAGACACACAATGCCAAGGATGTCAACGTCGCCGCCGGCAGAGCACCGGAGACGACCGAGCCGACAGGAACTCCGTTCCAGGGGACCACCCCCTCCGCGGCAGTGTCTCATGGAGGTTCGTTCGGGGACGATGGTGGTACCACCCCGAGCAGCAGCAACCAGCGCAGAAGCCGAAGTCGCAGAGGCGGCAGCAGCAGCAGCAGCAGCAGCAGCAGCAGCAGCAGCAGCAACACCAACACCAACAACAACAGCCGTGGCAGCGGACATGGCGACGGTGGCAGCGCCGACGGTGGCGGTGGAGGCACTGCCGGTGACTACGCCGGTGACATCAATCTTGCCGGCTATGCACCGCTCCCCCCCGAACTGCCCAAAGGTGAAGCGGGACGGCTGCACAGCTGGGGTAGGCACGGTGACCTGATCACATCGTCGAGACTGAGATCCGTGCGCAACCGCCTCCAAGAGGTACCCAAAGAACCGAATACTGGAGGCAATACGGCCCTGCTGGTCTACATGAAGGCGCTGGTGACGGACTTCATCAACGGCGAACTGGAGGCTGAAGAGATGCAAGAAGCAGAAGAGTTCATCAACGGCCACGCATGCGATGATCTCCTGGACTCGCTGGCAACGAGTGCGACTGGTTTCGACGACCACGAGTCAGCATCTAACGTCTTCTCGCTAATGCACGACACCGCGATCGACGAGCCCGAGATCGCCCTGGTCACCATGGAATCAGGGAAGTCCGAGTCTGAAATTGAAATGCCGTCTGGTCCTTTGTCAGAAGCTGAAGTACCTCCGATCTCCGTAGCTGGCGTGTACAAATCTAAATACAAAGACGCGTACCTTTGGGCTATGGACAAGGAAATGGATGGTATTGTGAAGAATGGGACATTTACTGTTTTACCTGGCCGTCCGGAGGGGGAGAAAGCAGTAGATGGTAGGTGGGTGTTATCACTGAAGTCCGACGAAAACGGATACATTACTACACCCAAAGCGAGGCTGGTAGCAAAAGGGTTTATGCAACGGGAAGGCGTGAACTATCTCCAGACATACGCACTTACACCCGCCAATACTAGTGTCAAGATTGTGCTAGTGTGGGGGAACCACAAGGGGTACACAACGTCTCACTTCGATGTCAAACAGGCGTTTACCCAAGCACCGCTAGACTATAAGGTCATTATGAAGCTCCCTGGGGGTTGCGGTGACCTGTCTGGCAAATACGTAGAGCTCAAGAAGGCGTTGTACGGCCTAAAACAGAGCGGTGCCTTGTGGAACAATTTGCTGGTTACGAAACTAGCGAAACACGGCATGGAACAGTGCAAAGCCGACCCTTGCGTTTTTCGGAAGATTGTGAAGGGTGAGGTAATACTGGTTCTGGCAGTCCATGTGGACGACATGGCTGTAGCCGGTCCTAGGGATGAGGTTGACAAGCTGCTTGTAACGCTCAACGAGGACTTCACGACGGTTGACCTGGGAGAACTAACTTTCTTCACGGGGTGTGCGGTTATCCAAGACGTAAAAGATGGGATAAATAAAATCAACCAGCGGACATTCATCGAAACATTGGCTAGACGTTTTGATGTGACAACGACTGCCCGATACCCCGCCACTGCCGGTGCTGACCTAGGACCGAGGAAGGAAGGGGAACCAAGTGGAAATTGGCCTTACAAGGAGGCCATCGGATCATTGCTATGGCTGGTCGTCTGGTCAATAATGGAGATCGCGAATGCGACGCGTGTTGTAGCTCGCCACGCGAACAACCCTACCGAGAGGCACTGGACAGCGGTGCTACAGATTATTCGATACTTGCTCGGTACCAAGGACCTGAGCCTCACGTTCGAAAGGGAACCTGAGTCTGACTTTGAATTGTCGGCGTACACGGATTCGAACTTTGCCGAGAAGGATGACGACAGGCGTTCCGTATCGGGGGTAGCTGTATGCCTAGGTTACTCCATGATTACCGGATTCAGTTCGACTCACAAGACCACGTCGCTTTCGACCGCCGAGGCAGAGTACCGTGCGCTCGGTGATGGAGTGAAGGAGGGTCTATTCGCGAAATCGGTAGCTTCATTCGTAGCACCATCGCTTGTAGAGAAGACAATTATGGTATATGTAGATAACGAAGGGGCAATCAACCTTGCGATCAACCCATTCAGCTCTGCAAGAACCAAGCACCTTGATGTGAGGTTTCATTTCGTTCGCGAGCTGGTATCGTCTGGTACGATCACGGTTGAACATGTTCCGACAGCGGAACAACGGGCAGATCTTTTCACGAAGGCGCTCGTAGGCCCTATCTTCAGGGAGCACAGGGACTACCTGATGAACTCTTACATTTGATTCTGTTCTGGGTCAGAAGTAATTTGTTCAATTTTTTTGGTTTAGCGCCGGGTGATTATTATGAATAAGTCATGCGGAGAGAGACAATGCCATCTTGCATTTACTGTCGCGGCCTTAGCGTGCCTATGGCAGGAGTAGGCGATCTCTGGTATTATTGTCTTCGCCTTAATTCTCATCTTGGAGGCGCGGCTATTGTGGTCATGTTTGATTGGCACAATGGTTTTTATTTTTGGTATTTTTGCAAGGGGTTTTGATCCGTGGGGTGGGTTTCCCCTTGTACATTGCTTTGCAATAGACATACGTTAAGACATGTCTATGATAGGTTCGTCGCGGTATTGTGTCGAGCCGGGAGGGTGTTTGAGTAGACTCGCCGCAAAGCAGTGACAGTTACGTGTCGGTTCGGAGTATGGTTTCTTGGGCTATTCGTTCATGTCCTTGGATCTGTGTGTGCTGTGACGAGCCGCGAGGCTCTCACTCCTTTTCCTGTTCCTCCTGTGAACTTTCCCTCGCGGGTGTGTGACAACCGATAATACACGAACTTAAAAGAGAAGCCATTCGGCAGCCCAGCGGGGTGAGTCGACGCTAACCGGCGCGGTCGGAACTAAACACACCGTTCGGCTGCCCTGCCAACCCAGCGCTCGTGGTGCATGCGCTGGAACGTTTGCGCCTCTGCTGTTCGATCCTGCCCGTGCGGGGCATTTGGGACAACGAACACAACACACACCGAAAACATTTCACTTCGTTGCGCCCTGGGCTGCGGAAAAAAAAAACTCCCAAAAATACCGCCTCGTCCTTACAAAACCATAAAATTCAAACGACCGCGTTCAAATCAAACGGCGCTACGAACTACACCCTGGCACGCAAACAACCTCGCAGCGCACACCGCACACCCTCTATTTCTATCCCTCGTCGGATACACCGCGCTCCTCGGCGTTGCGCTGGAACTTTTGCGCCTCAGTGCTGTTCGATCCTGCCGTGTGGTCTGCCGTGTCTGCGTGCGGCGGCGACTGCGTCCTTCAGTTCGGCTGCTGCATACTTTCTCTCGCTGGTTCCTGTCGCAGATCATCTCCGCCGCGTGCTGTGGGTGTCTGCTATGAGCCTCTTCGCTCGTTCTAGGCTCCTCCTTCTCTGCGACTGCGTGTTCTTCGCCCTCTTCAAACCTTACGGCGTACCACCTCTTCGTGCTGCGGCGGAATGTCTGCACACACACCATGCAGCGGAACGTCCCTACAGCAGAGCGGTATCTTAACGACTGGGGAGACCAACTCTTCCGATACACATCCACAGGGATCTCTCTGTGTGGTACATACTTGTGTAGCGCAGCAATACTTCTGTATGTTTGCGTGTGTTGGATACGCGTACGTGTTCGAACCTGCCATACATACTACCTCATGTTCCTCCAGTGTTCCTGCGGTACAAATCCCTTCCATCACATGTGTATGCATCATCTCCTATGTATGTAGTCTAGTAGTCTAGACTATGCGTCTCCAGCTACGGCTGTGCGTCCTGTCACTAGTGTTCTCGTGTCTTTCAGCACGTACGTTACATCCTACACCAGGTACCTGCGTACAACGTAACCCATGCGCTCATCGTCATCACACCATGCGGCCTTCCTCGCCAAATTCTGCTGTTCCCTTTGCAGGGGACTAAGTACGAGCATCCTATCGGTGACACTCTCCGCCTCAAAGCGAAAGTCGCCGACTAAACACTCCGCCACTCCCGACGATCCCCAAGTGCCTTCTTGCGCAGTCAAGTGTGACAAACATTCAGCCACTCCCGACGATCGCCAAGTGCCTTCTCGCGCAGTCCAGTGTGAAAAAACATTCAGCCACTCCCGACGATCGCCAAGTGACTTCTCGCGCAGTCAAATGTGATAAAATATTCCGCTACTCCCGACGATCGTCAAGTGCCTTCTCGCGCAGCGAACCACCAGTCAAGCGTGACAAAACACTTCTCCACTTAACACCAAAAGGCACTTGACTAGACTAAACATGAATTTTTATAATCTTGTAATGTCAACGCAAGCGAATTTCTGCTGGCGGACGGACACTAGCAACATACCATGTAAGGTACGTAAACCTCAGCAACGCGGGTGAACAATTGTGGCCTGCGTAGGCCTTGGCCTCGCTTTGTCAGGAAGGTTTGTAGATATTCTTGACTCCATACCCTAACACTAAAGCATACCCCCGGACCGAGTGGGCAATTGTCTGAATGGGGGTGTTTTGACGAGTTATGGGACTATCTTTCATTTTGTCGAATGTGGGCAGGGTTGAAATCGCCCCCATCTGAATAGGGGTGTTTTGACGAGTTATGGGGCTATCTTTCATTTTGTCGAATGTGGGCGGGGTTGAAAGCGCCCCAAGGGTATGTCTTAGTGGGTTGTATCCTACATTGTCTGGGATACTCGGGTACCAAACTCGGTTAATTGGGCCACACTCGGGTATATACCCGGGTACCTCCCGAATATACTCCCACCGTTGAAACACTCGGACAAACCCCCCAAATGGCTACGAGGGGGGGATTGGGGTTCAACCGAATGGTGGACTGTCCAACTGAGAGAGTCAAAATCGCTGTACAGTTGTGCAGCGTAACAAGTGCACCCTTTTGAGACTTGATTAAAGTTTAGAGACCAAATACCGACGAGTGCGGCATTGCTATGGGTTCAAGAAGAGCCTGCAGCCCTACAAGTACCATCACGATACCCAGATGGCGTACAGCTCCTAACATCGCAGCTTGGACACACGTCCATCCCCTACGCTCTTTGCCAGGGCTGCCTCGGGTAACCGACGCCTGCATTATTAAGTACTAATAGTGGTGATTGTTTTTTATTAGTAGCGTTCATCGGTTTCGACGTATTCCCCCTCTGAAGCCTCGAAGGGATTAACGGCTGTCAGGTACACGGCTGCAGAGCGTTGTGTAGCAGAGTTGACGCAGCCTAAATCACGGTCAGCAGCGTAAAAGATTGAGCTTTGCCGACTAACGCAGGAAGCCAACACAAGACCGATCGTTATGTTGGCTTGACCATGAAGCCAAGCGGCAGTTGTTGCCGGCGATACCGAGCCGCTCTATTCATACAACACCGGGATTTGGGGGGGGGGGGGGGGGGGGGGATAGAGGGGCGCGCGAAGCTCTTGGAGAAAAAAACAGGGTTAACCTTTTCCATCCTCCTCGCAAAGGAAATCACTGCACATAGTGGTCTTGCACAAACAACACCGGGTAAATGTAAATATCCTCCCGCTCGCTCATCGCTCATCGCTCGTTATCATTGCAGTTATTGTAGCTGCCTTCCAGGCCACACGTGTACTGCAACCGCGTCATAGGGGGGGACACGCTTGGTATATACTCAGAAAAAAACGTAGCAGCAAGATTGCCTCTTTGCAGGATACCTACGGCAGTGAGACCACGGAAAATAGTAAAATCGACGTCGGAGCCCAAAGGTTCGTCCAACCCTTCCTAGGGTTAGACGGTACGGTACTGGCTGCCGTTGTTTCTGACTCGTAGTCCGTGGTCACAAAGACAGCCTGAGGGAATCCTACAGTGGAGGAGCAAAGCAGGCAAAAAAACAGGAGACAGAAACAAGCCGGCGTAGATGCAGCAAACCCAATTAATACCAGAGGTCAGAATGAACACACACCACTACGAGTAGTAGTCTAAAACATATCGGATACCAAACACATAATTCATAGATACTTTGTACGTTGTACGACTTAAAACAGGAAACCGTGGATTGTCCTCTGAGACAACTGAAACTTTACAGCAGCACTGCTACAACCAACGGCATACAGAGCCCCAAACGTTACAGGACAGTTACTATGCGAGACACGCAAAAATACAGTACTACTACAACAGCCAGACGTTAAAGCCCGAAGTGTAGTTCCGCCCTCTTTGCCCATTTTATAGGGCAGTTGCTTGAGTTGTTATCGTAAACATCGCTAGACGCGCGGGAGTACCTGGAAAAAACCAAAATAATCCATATCGAAGCCCCCGAATCACCTAGCCTTCCTACACACAGGGAAGCAGAGGGCAGCAGTAGCAGCTGTTACTATTGAGTCTGCTGTAAACACGGCCGGTGTCGCTCGCCAAAAGCCGAAAAGGCTAAAAAGTACAAAGCTACGAACGGCTGAACGAGCTGCGAGCAAACTCTGCACGTCCCTCCCTGAAGAGCTGAGAACGTTGAAAAACGCAGCAAACGTCGCGAAGCCGAAGAGCTGAGCAAGCTAAGGGAGCTGAGCCAGCTGTGCGAGCTGATCGAGCGCGAACCAAGCTCAACCGGACTACCCCCGAACATAGATAAACAAGCATGATCGTACCACAAGCTGAGCCAGCTGTGCGAGTTGAACGACCGAAGCCAAGAAAACCGGGCACCCCCAGAGAAAAGCAATCGTCGTCATCCTAAGGGCTACGGATGGTGCCGTATTTCCCAAAGATGCAAACAATCGTGTCTAGATACAATGACCGGGCTACCCCCTAACACAAAGACGCGTGATCCTGCTTAGGGTTTCGCCTGGTACCGATTTCCCCCCCACAATTCACAAAAGAAAACGCGTCCACACCAAAACAAACTTGCGGCTCATACGTACCGGTTGCCCCCCCCCCCCCAAAAAAAAAACGACGTCAAAGAAAAACGTGGTGCAGTTGTCGCTTGTCGCGTTCAACATAAATCGACATGGACGACAAGCCAACACCGTTCCTTCTCCAAATGTTGATCTCCCCCTCCCCCCATACTCCCACAACGTTACATTGAGATAGCCTCTACCTCCGCGATTGCCCATTGTACGGGGAAGAAATACGTTATACCAGGTGACAGATATGACACAAGGAGAGCGAAAGGGTAAAAAGAAGATGTGATTAAAAAAATGATGACGAAAAATATAAATTGAGAACGACGCAGGGGAGGGGTAAGAGACCGCGACTAGGGTCGTCCGCTATCGGGCAAAGTGGGAAATCTATGGTCCGCCCGTGCGTCTCCAAAACAGGCACAGCGTGCTGCCTGACCTCGCTAACAAACAAATGGCATCGGTTGTAAAGATTCAGAAAGATAATCGCGAGGAAACCCTAACCCTATATATCTCGTCCTATACCTCCCCCATTATAAACCAGACTTCGTGCGCTGAACAACACATCGCATCGCAATGATTTATTAAAAGAAACAAGAGTGAAATTCTATCAATCACTCTCGTCGGGCACCTCCAAGAAAAAAACTCTGTGCGGCTGTCTGAACACGCGTACGTCGCCGCATCGCGAGAGATTTCCTAAATAAACAGGACAAATCCTCAATCGCGAGGTGGAACCAAGCCACACCAAAAAATCTTTACACAAGCGGGAAGCGTTACGCCACTCATCGGCGACCCCCCCAAACAAAAACTGCGAGCTGTCCGCACAGCGCATGGCATCGACGGTGTTTTCCTGAAAAAAGCGTGAGCCATCAAGCACCACGAAACGGAACCAAAGCACACCCAAAAAAAAAATCGAAAGGACTGCGAAGTTATGTCACACATCCACGAGCCTTCAAACAAGCTCTGCTTGCTGTCCGCCCGAAAACCTTTCGCCACGCAAGGGATTTCCAAAACAAGCAAGAAGCATCGTCAATCGCGAGATCAAAAAAACAAACTATCTAAAGAATCTTACGACGCCTAGAAAGCAAAATCAATCATTCTTGAACGTCCGAAACATGCTCTGCGTGCTGTCCGTATAACAACGTAGCGCATCGAGAGAGGTCACCCAAATAACCAGAAGGCAACCTCAATGGCTATATGGAACCAAATCACACCAAGAAAAGATGGCGAAGACAAAAGGTATTTGAAAGCCGTGGACACTCGCGACTCCTAGAAGTGACCCCCCCACGCTAGCCGGGGTGTTCCAAAACTAACAGGAGGCATGTGATCGTCAGGGGAACCCCGGGATCCACCCGGGGTGTCCCCTGTTAACAGTAGGCATATCATCAACCATGATACGCAACCAAACCGCACCGAACGCTGCATTCCAAGGAAGTACACCAAATCCCAAGAGAGGCCATGCAATGTCTAGTTAAGTCATGTAATGTCTGCAAACAAGCATTAACGCAAACACGCGCACAGACGTGAATGACCCAAAAACAAATCACAAAAAGACAAAAATGTGGCGCACCTTTAACACTTTTCCTGTTCTTAAAATTATCCTAGCACTTCTTGTTCTAGTATAACTCTAGAAACAAAATGTATTTAAAAAAAACGCGTGTGCAGCTCTTGAAGAGTCGCGTGTGGGGAAACGCTCCCACCACCACCCCAAAAAACGTGGTGTGTTCGGTAAAAAACTCAGAATACATAACATAACGGCAGTGCCACATGTCATACTGTGTACACCCTTTCTGCTTCCCAGAAATCGGCGTTATCAACGGAGCTCATTCCAAACCGCAGCTATAGGAGACGGCGTCCGCTCTTAACACATACATTCTGTTGTCGAAAATTACGGCTCAAATTCTCACGGAAAAAACGAGATTTGACCGAATGAACGGTGCTCAGATCCTCGTGCAACACTAAATCCCACATGATAGGCACAACAGCAGAGTCTGTGCTCAATGGTAGCGATAGACTAAGAAATTGGATCCCAACCTGAAAATGGCGTTTCACACCACGGGGCCTTCTGTACTATAATACCATACAAACGCAGCAGAAGAACACGCGTAAAAACAATCGGTAATCGGTAAAGAAAGGGGGAAAACGTCCTGCAGGGCAATGATCCAACCGTGGCTGGCGTTACTACTTACTACGATGCTGTACATGAAAAAAAAAGAAAACTCAAAAAAAGCTGGAGTAACGGGTACTCTTTCCGCAGCAGTTGTTATTGGCTCTACGTGCTAACGGGTCGTCCCAGAGTTTCTAAATTACCCCAAGAGTTCCCGATATCGCCCACAGTTATTTCGCGACTGGGGACTGATCGCCACCCCCGCCAACAACAACAAAAGACTGAATCCGCCCCCAAGCTTATCGCAATTTTTTGGGGTTTCTCCGAAAGTGAACATGCCCCCCGGTTCCGACTTACGCCCGATCTATACTCCGATTATCTTCGAAACCTTCCTCTGAAAATAGTTCCGAAGTCTCGTCCGATTTGTTTCCGAACCCTGTTACCGGAATCATTTCCGAACCCTCTCGTGCGAATTAATCTCTATTTCTCGTCCGATACACCACCTATTTCTCCCCCCCCCCATGTTTTGGAGCAATGTTCCTCTGATTAACTTCGAGCGCAAAACGAGTGGAGCTCCAATCCCCGTGCTGCAAGAAACCAAGGTAACAAAAAACTTGACGACTTTCCGTCGGCAAGGGAACAACTTCCTCAACTGCCTGAGGTCAGCATCGCCTGGGGCGCGCCCTCGTCGTCGAACGAATCGACGCTGGGCTCGTGCAAGCCTCTAAAACAAGCCTCTATATGGAACTCCACAGCCCGTGGCCAGCAAGTTACGAACAAGTCAAAACGTTTAAAACGAAAAATCTGCCTATGCCGCCACCAGTCGCCTTCCTCGTCCCCCCCCCCCCCGCCCCCACCCCAACCCTCACTCGCTCAAAGCAGTCACTCCCCCCCCTCTCCCCCTCACTCCGCCTTCGCCCGCTCTACGTACTCACCCCCCCCCCCCCCCCCCCTCCCCCGATACCACCGCTCTCTCGTTGCTCAACCCTTCTTCAAATGCACACACGTTTTTTGGGAGGGAAGCACTTCGAAGGCTAACCCTATTTCCGAGCAATTATTGCAGCTCTAATAGGTTTTTTTTACTGTTACGG
Organism: Undaria pinnatifida; assembly: GCA_012845835.1. Classification (NCBI taxonomy): domain Eukaryota; class Phaeophyceae; order Laminariales; family Alariaceae; genus Undaria; species Undaria pinnatifida. The sequence goes on along the minus strand of JABAKD010000025.1, from coordinate 7,223,917 downwards.
GGGGCCGGGGGCGTAGTAATCAGGACCTACCATAAACACGAAAGCCTCCACATTCCCCCACTTTCCATTGGCCCTGCTTGGTCTCGATTACTGGTGCCTTCCCCCCTGCTATCAATAGTCGTTATGCTTCGTATCAAACAGGAGGTTCCTCCCAGCCTTCCCGGGAGGAGTGTACAATGCGATCTCGTCTGAACCTTCCTACTGGTGCCGCACCCCCCCCTCCCCCCGAAGAACCACTCGCTCCGGCCCCAGTACTATCACTAGCCCCCGATAGTCTTCGTATGAAGGGGAGGTTTTTGACGGCTTGGAATATTCGGGAGGGGACGGGGGAGGAGGAGGGGGAGATCGGGGGGGGGGGGGTGGCTGGGAGCATGCCCCCTGCTCGGAGCAGCCCTAACTCTCGCTGCTCTTGTTCCGCCGCGTCTGCGATGCGCCGGAAGCCTTCGGTCGCCACGAAGTCCGTCTGGAAATTCGTCTGTTGTTATTGTCAGTGTCGTTTTCGACGTCAACGTAGTCGGGACAGGAAAAAGAGCGAATAAGGGGGGGGGGCGGGGGACTGTTAGTACCCCTTTCGAACCGGAATGTGTTTATGCTGGATGTGCTAGCGATTGGGTAACCTCATCGTTTTCTGATTTGGAACGCTCTGTGTGATCTATGTGGAATGCACATGTCTCCACGTCATGGTCTATAGGACATGACTCGCCTCCATGACGTCCAGAACCTCTGATCGAGCGCCGTCGAAGATGTCGTAGGCAGTGACGTCCGTCGCTAGGACCTTCTCCCGGCATTCCTCAGAGATGTTCACCTTAAGTGATGTAAAACATTATTGCGAGGCAAAACAAAATCATTGAAGGCGTTACTGTCGGTGGGAGGGGTTGAACGCCGATACGAGCTGCAGGTACTGCTACATACAATGGTACACATACTGGTACTGACACTGGCATTGCGCTATGCACTACCCGCTGGCAATTTTACTGGAGCTAGCTGCTACTTGTAGCGGTAGTCTACCGGTTTTGCTGCTGGCGCTGCTGTTGATACCGATACTGGCATTGCCAATGGCAGTGGTGCTTATACTGATGTTGGCACTGACAGTGGTACTGGTACTGCTACGGGCTGGTGGTGTTATCCTAGTTGGTACTGGCCTAGTACAGGTACTGGTACTGCTATCGTAGTACTTGTACAGCTACTGCTACCTTAGTACTGATACTGGTACTGCCATCCTAGTACTGGTACTGGTGCTGGCCCTGATGGTACTACTGCCACTGTCGCTGATACTGATGCTGCTACACTACAGTAGTAGTAGTGCTATTGGTGCTGCTGCTGCTACCATTGCCACTGCTACTGCTACCGCCACTGGTGATTTCTACTGCTACTGCTACTGCTTCTGAAAGTCTCTTCTGGTACTGCTGCTCGCAATGCTATTGATACAGATACTGATACGGATACTGGTACTCGTACTAACACTGGTTGTGGTACGGATAATGCACTCGTGCAGCGTTAGCCCACCTGGTCAGGAGCGCCCTCTCTGATGTACCTTTGAACTATTCGCATCGTCACAGCCTGCACGAAATGAAAACGCCCAATCAACCGCATAAGGTAATGAGAAACACAAACATGCGGAGATAAAGCCGTCGACCTGTACCCTTGATGAGAGCTGTAGACAACGCGCGACCGATGTAATAAGCAGCTTTTATTACGCTTTTTCTGTCTTTTTTTGCCCATTTTTATTTTTTGTCCATGTTTTGTTTGGGAGGGCGACCGGAAGCTTTCTGGTCGGTCTGCCCAGCTACTTGGCGGGTCAGCGCGGGGGCCAATATTTCCTCTTCGCCCGCCAAGAGATCCTCCTGGCCGCAGCTCTTTCCTAGCAGGGTGGCGGGACATTGCCCAGGCCACCTCTAACAGTTTCTTCGCGCAGCTGGATTATTTCCTCCTCCAAGCGGCACTTTATCTCGCAACGGGCGATGGATCCTTGTGGATTCGATGGAATGATTGTATCTCGCGATGCAACCAGCACAAGACACCTCCCCACCTACATTCACCCCGGTACTTACCAGGAGCCCGAGGCCGACATCACGGTACGCCCGGCTAGCTAGATGGGCCCACTTCAAGAATAAAGGGAGTCGGCAATATGACATCGTAGCCCGTGAGAACAAAAGGAGTCACCAATGATGTGCTATCATAGTCCGTGAGGCTCCCGTTGGTCTCTGTGTCGGTTTCATGTTACGGTTCGGCTGAGAACATGCAAGCCTGTTTGTCAGTTGGAAACCCCCTTGGGCATACCAGTATGGCCCAGCCACTCGCAAAGTTGATCTGCGACGCAATCATCGGGAGAATTCACAACCGACATTTTTTCTCGACGTTTTTGTTCAAAAAAATTTACCAGGTACAGTATAGGCCCGCCAACAAAAAACTCCTGATGGAGTGAGCCTCAGATTTTCATTGTGCCACCCCACCCTTGAACAGCCTTGAGCATAGGCATATATATAGGACTTAGCGCAGCGCTCGTTGCTGAGCACGATTTCTTCGTCCAGTTTTCTTAGCGTCCGCCCAAGAGTGATCACATCACTTTCTTATTGGGCAATTTCTTATTGGCGAGCGTCCGCCCAAAAGTGGGCATCACTCTCTTATTGGGCAGTTTGTTAATGGCGGGCCTACTGTAGTCATATAATTCTTGGCCGTCGCTAGGAACTCGTGCAATGGGGTACTGACAACTGTCGTGAAGCCGTGTGCCTTGGTTCGTTGAATAACGGGAGTTCGAACAATTTCGTCAGATCGGCGGTCGACACACCGCTGCTGAATCCAGCACAAAAAGGGCTTCAGTCACCTCGAAAGCGGTTCCTGACGACGGAATGCCGTAGATGTCTCTTGGATAAATCTCCAACCTCTTCCCACACACAGTCCTTAGACAGCTATATCTGGGAAACCCGGGGGTGAACCCAACGTGTCCCCTCATGATGAATATCCACTTCGGAACCCCAGGTATTGAACCAGCGCATCCCCTAATGAACGAATGTCGCACCTGTCGCTCGAAGAAGTCCTTAACTTCTTCCCTGTCCAGCGAGTCGAGGTAGAAATCGACGAGTTCTTGCGCTACCTTCGTCTTGATGTAGCTCCTGAACTCTGTCCTCAGCTGATCCACGGACAGCTGTTCCGCCAAACTCGCCTTCAGCTGTTTATAGTTTTTACAACGACAACAACAAACACGCCACCTCATCAGCCATGACATCGGAGTTGTTTTATATAACCTTTGCTTTCTGCACGCTGTGTGTAACCATAATAACCGATCTGCAGGTGTATCACGCAGCTTGTAAAGATGAGCACCGACCCCAAATTTATCGAACTCAAAGCTGAAGTGTTTGGAAAAGTTTTCAGAATGATGATCCGTGACCCAATTGTTATAGCAGGGGTCCCTCAGCAAGGAGGTGGTGTGGCAGAGCAATATGACCGCCAAATAGGGGAAAGCCGCCTTAGTCACTCCAGGTTATGAGTGCCATTGCCCAGCCGTACCGAGCGAATTTGACCGCCTTATATCGGGATACCGCCTTATATAGGGATACCGCCTTATTGAGGGACCCCTCCTGCGCAACTATGGTACCGTACGCCAGCTGTGAGTTTGACTTTTTGAATGGTCGATACTAGCTTCGAAAGCTGCGTTATACTTCGGCTGTATGTGTGTTCTGCGTTGCGTTACTCGCGAGATCAACGGAAGCATTCCCAAATACAGTGGTGATCCCTCTATAGTGCGGGTCGAGTAGTGCCGGTTGCCCGCTATAGTGGCCTGTACAGTCACTTAGCGCAGATGGGAACAACCAGGAGCAGCAGTATGCGGAGTGGCGCCGGTTGCCGCTGTAGCGCCGGTGTTTCCTGCTGGCATTATGACCACTGCTTTGAGGCGTCAGCTGCGAGTTCGACCGATTGAATGGACGCAACTCAGGTTGTCGCAAGAATCGGGTACAGGAGGGCTCCCTAGAGCGCCGGTTGAATAGTGCCTAGTGCCGGTGTAGTGCCGGTGAAATCGCCTGGTACAAGGGAACCCGCTACACTACGGTAGTACCAGTATCCGTACTGTTCGAAATAGTGCCGGTGTCCGATATGCTGACAGTGTTGTTGGCTTTGGGTATGTAGTTGGTTGGAAACGTCCTACCGAATGACGTTACGCCGGTATTAAATTGCCATTGAACAAACCAAACCGGCGGTGGCAGGGCCTCAGCGGGCAACGGTAATAATCTGGTTCATCTCATCTTGAGCAAAAAAACACAGATCAGTAAATCGGCCAGGCCTTCCAGCAAACAAGGAAACCCATGTAGTCGGGTAGTCGGCACCGGTGCCACGAACTGTAATACCTGGCAAGCTAATAGCCATTGGGCGATTTGCAGTCAGCCAAATTACAGGCTTATTAGTAGCAGTACACTACCGCCCCACCAACACGAAGCACAGACCTAACCCGCGCTAGACTTTAGCCTTTATTTTGGCACTAACCATGAGCAAGCAACCTTTAGAATAGGCCATACATAAAAGTACCGTGTATGGCAGAGTGTACAACTTAACACACCCCCGGGGGTGAACATCGGCGCCGACTTCTTCCTCCTACAAGGGCACCAACAACGAACATGGCGGCTTTTCGGAAGACCTCGTCAAGATAGTTCCGTAGATTCGTCGCCCGGGGTTTGTGCTTGACCGATCGACGAGGAAACCGGCATCCGAAAACTCGTCCGACGGGGTGTACTATGTGCAATACACTGTCATACCAGTATACGGTAGGACTCAGTGTAGCGCTCGCCGCTGAGAACAACACATCGATCCGAAGAATTAAGAACTTTCCCCGAAACGCGAACCTGGCGTGCGTACTACGTTTTGGTTATAATCAGCATCATTTTATGTTTCGCCCTCCGACACTGTAGCATACCATAGGTGTCGTTTTGGATACAAGTCGATTTTCTTCTTTTTTGTTTGCACATCCCATCTATTATATTTCGAACTTTTTCTTTCTCTTTCTCCATCCCTAGGCGTAGCTCGGATCCGGGGCCACTAGGCTGGCTCTTCTCCCCCCTCCGCACTTCGGTATGTGCCTTCATTTTTATATCGCGAGAATGCTTCAGCCCTTTCTTCCCTCCTCGACGCGAGTCGAACTAAGAAAAGCAAATGTCCTTACAAAGCAGCATTAATGGTGCTGTTTTTATCTCTTTTTACGAGTCTCCGCAAACCTGTTCCTTCCTCAAAGTAGCACTGCTGTACCAAGTATCTCTTTTCATTACTCTCCGCCGCCCATTTCCCCAAGTCCCCGTTTCCCGCCGCCAAGAACACCCCACTCGAATTCCAACTAGTGCGTCCCCGAAAAATTGGGTACAGCACACCACTAGTGAAGGGTTAAAACGCCGTTAGAACTGCAGCCACTTTAGTTGGCCACAAACGTTTTTGAAATAGTGTAGGGCCTGTGTTATGCATAGTGAGATGAGAGGGTTCCCGGTTGGGACTAAAAAACAAAACGCCATCGAAGACAAGCGAGAGGTACGGCGGCCGGCCTATTAAAGCGCGTATTTTTGTATGAGCGCGCATGCAGAACGAGGGGTCCTATCATGCATCACGCAACATGCAACGCGCGTGTCGTACAACGCGTTGGGTTCGTTGTTTTACTGTCGTTTCAAATGTCGTAATTAATGTATGCCTTCTAGCCACCTCCGGTGCCAGCCAGCAGCCAGCCGCTTTTGCTCTGTGCTTCGTGTGGTCGATGCTGTAATCGTCAATCTTTGCATATGAAGTCCAGAAATGGTCGAGGCAATTACCGCTTTGTAGTGCAGGGCATGTTTTGCAGCGCTAGCCCGTTTGAGGCCCTGTTCATATGGACCAAAAAGAAGAGACTGTCTAATGTTATCGACCGTCTAGGAAGGGCCTGTAGCAGTACCTATTGTACTATTAGTGATATCAGAATGCGGCGTGTGTACGTGTGGTATGGATCCTACCGTTGCACTTTCAACATACTGGTATTAGTGGACACAATAGTGGGCATACCCTCTGCCCGGGGTCCCGAGCTGCTCTGTGTGACCGATTCTGGGATCGCCAAATGTGTTTCGTCATGTTTTCCCTCTAAAGCCCCCACGGGGTTAATAGTGAGACGGTTATCAACACCGATGGGAATTCAGAGGGAAGACTCCTCGACAAAAACCGACTTGATTGCGGACAACATCGGCCGCGAGCTGCATCGCGGGCTGCTGAAATAGGGGTGCGTGTCCGGAGTGCAACAAAAGGAGCCGTGCGGCGATTTAGTACTATGGAAATCTTCAGTGCTAAGACGGAAAAACATATATAAACTTTTTTAATCCGAGAGTAATTTTTCATCCCGCAGAGCATTGGTGATGCCCGGAGGAGTTCCGCACGTTCTCCCTGATACGCGGGAACCTACCGCAGTAACCAGGACCAACTTACATAGTTGGTAACTGTAGAGGAATACATAAGTTTTTGGGGTTCAGCCTGGGATCTTGATTACTATGGCCCCCCGAGAAAAAATAACCATCGCGCATCGCGCTGTTGTTTTGGTTGCTACGCCTTAACCAAGTCCCACAAGGGCTGAGGAAAACATGGTGATGGTGCGGGGTTATCCTGTAACGGTACCTGTGCCGGCGACGGTAACTCGGAGAAGCCCATGGTAAACGACAGGAGATAGTCTTCGTCTCCAATCAGCTTCTTCGTGAACGGTTCTCGGATCGAACCCCAAAGCAAGATGTAGGTCGTCAAAACGGGGTCTGCCGTGAAAAAGGTAACGAAATAGAAAAAAACGGGGGGTCGAAACGAGGCGGGGGGGAGGAGCCGAGAACGAAGAGAACAGCAAAAACAAACAAGTTGGTTAGAAAAAGCAAAACAGACCATTGAAACCGAACAAAGTACGGCCGTAGAACAAGCAAAAAGACAACCAATAATCAAACCTAAACGATAGGACGAATAAAACAAAACCAAACGAAACAACACAAACTCACAGCTTCCCTCTTTCGAGGTTTAAGAAATTGGCAAAGCCTTCGGAAAGACGTCTGTGCTAGAAGGCGGCGGGTAGAATCGTACCCCAGTACTCACAAAATATGGACACTCTTCTTGCGATGACAGGGCGATCCCCCAGCAAAACCACGACGGCCACGGCATAGCTGAGGAGCGCTATGGTGATCAACAAGAGCGTTCGCTTCAAGGTCTCGTACTCGTTGAACTGTTTTCGCACCAACTTGAGCTGCCTCACGCAGACGAACCTGTGGCCGAAGGCGCGAGTTCGGGGTTAGTAGGGTGAAGGTGAGGGTTACACTACGGTTAGGGCTAGCTTTATGTCCGGGTTAGGATTACGCAAGGCTTGGGGTTGGGGTTTGGGTTGGAGTTTTGATAGGTTCGGGCTAGGGTTAGTTTTGGCGGAAGCCTTTCATGAAATTTCTGAGGTCCTCACCCCAACATCGCCCGAATATATATCGTTTTGCTTTTGCATTTTCGTTTACTTTTTACGTAGGCCGTGACATTTCTCATCGGGTTGCGCTTTCATCGTGATCAAAAGTCAGCGTTTCGGGTCGTGGGGGGGGCTATAGATCTCCTCATGGTGTTACGAGCCTCGCAAAAAAAGCGGTGCACCTCTACCGTCCTAGTCGTACCATTAGTACTATTGGTACTATTGGTACTATCGGTACTATTGAAACTGCTAGTAGTACTATTAGTATCAATAGCATGTTTCTCTATAGACTTGTCGTTAGGTTAGGATTAGGCTAGGGTTAGGACTACGGTTAGGACTACGGTTAGGACTAGGGTTGGGGCAAGGGTGGTAGGCGCATGCGGAAGAAGTGCGGTATGAGCACCTGTTCTTTTTTTGTACACGGTAAATGATACCAGGTGTTTCTGCTACCTTCTGGAACAACAACAACAACAACAACATCCGTGCACATCAATTGAACTGTCGTCACACACGGATCCGATCGCGCTTGCACAGACAGGTATCGAACAAACGTGTCGGGCAGGGGTGTGCAAGGCATATACGGTAGAAGCGCTTGTGCGTTAGCACGAATCAAAACAAAAAATGCCAAGGACAAAAAAATGCAAAAACAACGATGACAAAAGAACAACGACAAAAAAACAAACGAAAGCCTGCTACAAAAACGACGAGGACATCGGCCATAACGACAATAGCGGTAAGGACAAGAGCAAAGATGTCCAGAACTGGCGAAAACTACAACAAAAAACGAGACAAAAACAAAAAACATGAACAAAAACGTCGACCCCGTGAAAAACGAGAATACGTTTCTCTCACCAGAGAAAACAGATGCCGAACAAGCCCAAGGCGTTCATTCCCAGGGTAGGATACATCGAAACCTTCGTCGTGGCGCACGAATTGGCTACCTCGTCGAAGAAACCAGTCCTCGGGAGCATCCAGGTAGCCACCACAGGAATAAGGCAGATGCTAGACAGGGTCAAAATTTGATGCCTGCGAAAGTGCGAGCGACAAAAGAAAAAAAAAACAAGCATCGGGATTCAGCATGTTGCAACTTGCCGGATGGTAAATTGTTGGCGGTAAAGATGGCACATGAAGTAAACTGCCTGGGCCATAAGGGTTTGAAGCTGCGACAGACACGAAAAATGATGCCTGTGAAAGTGCGACCGAAAAAAAAAAAGCGTCGGCATTCGGTATGCTGCACATTGCCGGGTGGCAAAGGTGACAATTACAGCAGACGTCACAGCACGCATTCCATATCGAACAGCGTCATCCAAGGGATAGATAGTGGATAAAAAAATATGAACTGCACGGGTATCAAAATGTTGCGTGGGTGGCAAACGAAACAACATTATTGGACGAATCACTGGTCATTTAGTACCTAATCCGTTCGCCGCAGCTTGCGGTCGTGCTCGATCAGAATTCTCCACATTCGGTGGCAAACATTAGCTTAACTGATTGAAAACGGGTTGAAATCTGTACTACGCAAGTTCGCTTTTAGTCAGACAGCAAGTTTATCCGAAACATATATAACTAAAAAAATACACTCATCGTAGACGAAGTACTGTTACAATGTAATACTTACTCTGTTCGCCACATCTTGCCATCGTGCTTGATCAAAATCCTCCACATCCGGTATATCCGAATGAAAAACGCCACCACGTGTACCGTGAGGGTCGACCACGCCAAGAATCTCTGCGGGGGGGGGACGAACGAAAGAAAAAAAAACATTAGACAGGGTATACGTACAATATGAGTGATGCAGTAACGTAGGGAGACAGGCCTTTCGTGCCCGCGGTTTTCTGACTGGTCAACTTTTTTGGCTCGAGGAAAAATCCTTGGTCGACACGCGTCAACATCCTAGACCCTCAAGTCAATTTTCGGGGCGGGGAAACAGAAACACCGAAATAAGGGTTAGTAACGACGCAGCAGTAGAATCTCAAAAACTACTACAGCAATGAGAACACTTGCAGTAGGAAGGGTGCGCTACGAAGGGAAAACACGAGAAAATAAGGCGACCCTACGAACCGCACTTTCAAATCACACAGCAAAAACACCACCATCAGGATTGGTATATCCGGATGAAGAGCGCCACCACGTGCACGGTGAGAGTCGACCACGCCAAGAACCCTCTCTATGCGGCGAAAGACGAACGAACAATTAAAAAAAAAACGCGTCTGGGAATTTCCTTGAGTCTCGCATTGCCAAGCTGAGCGTGATAACGCGATCGCGCATGTTCTACGGGGTGTAAAACTAATTAAACACTGGAGAGGTATGTTCGCCTTCCAAGGCAGCAAACGGCCTCGGTCGCTTCGATCCCTCGTTCCTGCCTCATTACAAAACTTCACGAGGATATGCCGTAAAAATAAGTACCGTTCGGGTAACACTAGTCACAACAAACGTTCCTTATATTTCTGCCATGGGGTGCACACGACCTGATGAGGCTGTATTACTCTGCATGGAAACATAAGTACAGTTTGGGAATCAAAACGAACAAGAAACAATATTTACAGCAGTTTCTGCCCCAGGTGGTAGGTCGGCGACTCCCCTGAGTGATACAGTAGTACAGCGGAGGGCACCCGACAGTGCCGGTTGAATAGTGCCACGTCTCTCTATAGTGCGGGTTGAATAGTGCCACTGTCCTCTACAATGCCGGTTGAATAGTGCCCCTTCTCTCCATAGTGCGGGTTGAATAGTGCCACTGTCCTCTACAGTGCCGGTGAAATCGCTTGCCACCACTGGCACTCTCTAGAGTAACTCTATTTACAAGTAACCCTATTCCCAGAATAGTGCCGGTGCCCTGAATAGTGCCGGTATATTGGGCTGGCGCGTGCCGGCACTAATGAGATCCCCCGGGTACTGTACAAGGATCGAATAGACGTATGCCACGGTTGGGATGCGCCAAAAGAAAACTGGGGTTTGTTAAGATACGGCCTCGAAAGGTCTGCAATTATCCGAATTGAGATCATTTGGATGGGTTTCGTATGATAAGGTTGGCGTTTTATATTCGGGATAGTCAGTAACTAATTCGGAGGCACGTGCCTCGGATCTCAGAAGCCATCTGGGGCTCCGTTGGAATCGAATAAAGCTACGTCTCTGCGAAGGCTAAGAAAGTGTTTACTCTCGGAGGACCTGCTCAATTGGCAGACCTGCAGGGAACACTCTGCGTCCCCGCCCGATACCCCTACAATAAGGCTTCGTCCGCCTTGTAACAGGCTCCTTACTTGAGGAGCCGTGTATTAATAGATCACAGAAAACTTAGCTTTGAGAAGAACTCACACGCAGCACAGACAGATCACCGACAGATCACAGATCACCGCTTGATGGCCTAGATATTTCAGGGAAGATCTGTATGGTCTATAGCTCATGTTACCGGAAGGGAGCCGTATGATCTGCGTGATCTAGCAAAAACGTTTTCAAGGGTTGGATCTGTACTCCTTATACGCAGATAGATCCTGCACAGCATCTCATAACGGCCAGCCCTACCGTAGAGCGTGTCAACAGTCGTAACAAAGCGCGGGGGAGGGGGGGGGGGTGGTCGCACCTCGAAATCACAAGCTGCTAGGATGTCGCCCACCCTTCTCCTAAAAAAGCCGGCCTCTATCGCCTTTGTCACTGTCCACAGCACGCCTGACAAAATCTGAAAACACAGCGAGCATACAAGCACACAGACGGGCAGACGGACAGATGAACGGATGACGGACGGACGGACGGACAGACAGACAGACAGACAGACAGACAGACAGACAGACAGACAGACAGACAGACAGACAGACAGACAGACAGACAGACAGACAGACAGACAGACAGACAGACAGATAGACAGAGGGAGCGGGGAGGGAAGGCGGTCGGGAGCCACGGAGGGGCGTGGCGTAGCTGTGCGAGCTTGACACACTAACTTATGGCGACGAGAAAATGTGCACACTAGAGATAAGGCGATGAGGCAATGTGACAGCAGCAACAAATACAACTACGCTGCCACCACCACCATCACCAACACCGACTCCACAATCACCACCACCATCGACACATACAACCACCACCACCAACACCATCACCACCACCACCACCAACACCACCAAAACCGCAATCACCACCGCCAACACCCACACCAACACCACCACGACCAAGACAAATACCAAGGACAACCAAAAGACACAGCAAGAAAATAAATCTCAGTCTCACAGCGATGACGACGATATTGACATGTTAGTCACGAACGAAACACCATAAACGTCACCGCCACCCCACCAACACCACCAACACCGCCACCACCAACAGCACCAACACCAACACCAACACCACCAACCTCACCGCCACCGCCACCAACAGCACCAACACACCAACACAAACACAAAACACAAACGATAGCACCAACACAACCACCACCATCACCACCACCAACAACTAACACACAAACAAAAACAAAAAAGTACACACCCCATCCCACGCAACGCAAACAGGCTCTCTCCCTCTCTCTTGTCTCACCGTGATGACCACCAGGTTAACATTCTTCGTCACGTACGGCGGCCATGTCCGATACCATATCAGATGACCGCAGACCACCAACGCCGCCACCTGAAACGTGCCCACCAATCCCAGAATGAAGTAGTCCGCGCCAGAAAGGGGCTCCCACACAAACTCCGATTCGTCGGACATGACGCCTTCCCTCTGCCCCCACCTACTCCGAGGGAGGGGGTTAAAAAAATACCCCGACCCTCTCCCCCCACTTTTTCGCGCGCGGGGGGGGGGGGGGGTAAATTAGTAACCTGACCCCCTGTCCTTTGCTTTCTCCTCGCCAGGGGGGGGGGGTCCTCGGCCCCCGCCACGAGCAGTTCCGCGCCTAGGAGAGTCTGGTAGGGCCGGGCTTACAGCTCTTACAATAGCCGCAAGAATAACCGCACACTAAATCAAGGGTGTTTGTCCTGAAAAACGTGGGTGCAGGTTGATGAGCAGGTTTACGGTCAGCTCTGCGCCCGGCACGCTCTTGGACCCCGCCCGGTGTCAACCCGACCCCCCCCCCCCCTCCCCGCCACCGCGAGCTACGCTCCTAGGAGGGCCTGGTAGGGCCAGGCCTGGAGCCCGCACGTCCTCTCTCGTCCAAGCGCCCTGCAACTTTGCTGCGATCAACGATAGCACGGCATTGGAAAAAAAAGGGCAGTCGGCGAAAGAGCGAGGGCGCCTTTTTCACGGCTTGTTGGCTGACACGGACGTACGCGACATCCTCTCCCGGACTTGAGACGGGAAAACGTGTGACGATATAGTGCTCACCATGCCATCTGTACATGATGCTAACGTTATTGATACGTTTCATTGCAGAGTTTATGTTAACTATTTCTGGTGGGTACACGTATTGCCGGTGCCGTTATTTGTCGTCGATAGCGTTTTACTACTACTGCATGTTTTAAATACGTTGCTGTTGACACTGACGAATCATAACACCTTGCGGTCTTGGGATGAAGCACATGTAGTACCTAACATCATAACAACTTGCTGTTGATGCTCACCCTGACAAACATCCGTAGAACAAACGAGCGGCCGGTGTATCACGCGGCTTGCGAGGACGAGCATCGACCCTAAAATGTATCGAACTCACAGCTGACTTCTTTATTTTTTTATATTATCATTAAATAAAAGCAGCCCGGGACGCACGCTACGTTGTAGGTGACATAATAATTTGCCATTTTTGTCTGAAGCTCGTAACCTGAGGAGCTCTAAGGTGCATCGTTTCCTTTTCTGAGGCTCGTAACCTGACCTCTAGCGCTGGTCGCCCCGGTGGCGTATCAGGTTATCTTCGAGCCTGGTGTAGGTCAGTTTCGTTGGTTCCGATCCCCCCGAGTGCATACTCGTATAAATTCGTGGGGACTGTTTTTTTGCGCAAAAATTGACTTGCGGAAAGCGCGAGAGCGTGAGTTAGCAGCACTCGATGAAAAATCGACGAGCAGTGGGATTGCTGAACCATATGCGCGATAAAATTGAAGGCAAGAACCGGGGGGGAAAGAGAAGGGACGACACCTGTGACCACGGCTTATCCAGAAGCTGGAAATCAGTTGTGTGTGAAGAAAAAAAAACTCTAATATACCTCGGCCAAGAACGTACCTTGAGTAAACCGAGAGTGAAACCCGATCACCATACCCATGTCCCAGGTACAAAAAAAATGTGCATGCTGCAAAACAAGAATGGCAGTCCAACGATTTTCATTCAACATGGGCTAAGGAGCTCCGTCATGCAGAGTAAAAACAAAAAAAAGGGGGCCACAAAAAAAAGTGATACCACTAGCTTCAAAGCAAGAGTGTCATTTCGGACGACGTTGGGGTATTAAGGAGCTCCGTCAAATCAGCCAAAACAAGAACAAAAAATGGCGAAAAAAAAGCGCAACCTCTATCGTACCACTTGCCCTCCTCGGGTAGAGGGGCGCCTACATGCTGCAACGAACGACACGCGCACGGCATGGCGATACGATAAACCACAAGTTGAACACCGAACGCCCTTCCCGATTGGCTGAACACCGCACACGTCGTGTCGCGTGTTAGGTCGGTATGCCTGGTTCCCAAAGCGGTAAGCCCTCTTCGGGCCCCTGGGCCATGCCGCGGTGTATTCAGTCTATGCATAGTCGTACACATGGCCATTATAGACCCTCGCACCCCTACAGCATTGAGGCGGAGCACGTCGGGCTTTCTTCACCGACCAGACAGACATCAACATCGCGTGCACGTTTGGGGGGGGGGTGGGGGGGACACTTTTCGGCACGAAACGTCTCTCGACCCCCGCGGCTCTTCAACCAAGGAAATACCGGATACATCTCGAATCCCGTGCGGGCTTTACTGTTTTATTTTATGCCTTGGTCGGTGCTTGACTGGTCTAGCCCATGATATTCTTGATTAGGCTACGCTTGCTGCTTTCTTGTTCGTTCATCAATGACCTCGGTGGTTGGGTAAAATACATAAGACCTTTGAAAAAATGACACAGTCTCCTCAACGCGGCGCGCGTATTTGCTTTTTTTGGTTCATGTGGCCAGGGGTTCGGGATGGCCATTACTAACTTCATTCTTGTGCGAGAAGAACAAGAGAAATATGAAGAAGAAAAAAAGAGTGCAACTTCCTCAGCCCTGGTGAACACGAGTGCGGCACGGTCATTCTGTTGTCTAATTCGTTGTATTTGGAAAGTCATTCATGCAGTAGTTCCTGTGTATCATGCGGTCTTTCATTTTCATTTACGCCCCTCCCCCCACCCGCCCACCCGCCCCCCCGCCGGTAATAACTCTGTCGAAGAGCTTATGACTTCCACAGTCCTCAGATATTGCCCTCTTTAAAAATGGGCTGTACGGTTTCCGTGCAAAACGAAAAATCTAGTTTCCGCGCACAGAAAACCACGTGGTTTCCGTGCCCAAAATCACACAGTTTCAGCGCGCAATGTATAGTTTCCGTGCACAAATCGCATAGTTTTCGCGCACAATGCATAGATTCCGTGCACGAGATCACATAGTTTCCGTGCACAATGTACGGTTTTCGTGCGCAAAATCACCGTGTTGTAGAGCTTCGTGCGGTGCGCGCAGAAACAACAACAGCACAAAATGAATTGCAACTGCTGTTTACGGAGGTCCACTGTTAACAGGATGAAATCGCACACCAAAAAAAATGAAAGCATCGCCACCTTTCGGGCGAGCTCTCCTAAGCTACAATTATTAGGTTCAACTGAGGCTTCGTAAAGCTCGTAAGACCCGCCAACAGACGAAACTTGTGTCTTAACACAATTAAACAAAAGCGGGCGCTCTTTTACCCGTTTTTTTGTTTTAGAAGTCATCCTACAAACAGCAGTGGATCTCCGCAAGAACTAGTTAGCAATAGTACCACATTACACTCAATAAAATAACCGCTCCCTCCGGGAGTGCCTGGTTGATGAAAACCCGTCGTGCTGCGTCCCGGTATAGTAGGGATGCGAGGGTCTATGGTCATGTGACTACGGCCATGCACAAACTGAGTACGCCGCCTCCCGCCCCGCCCCCCCCCCCCGCCCCCCGTTCTGGAAGCGAACTACAGATCCGATTTTAGTCCAATTCGAGGCGAAAATAGGCATGTGCGACGAAAATGCTGGCTTTGAAAGATTTCGTCGAAATCTACTCCATAAACACATCGCTCGGCATTTGTCACATACTTTCCCTGTTGTCCACAAAATCGGTTTCGAAAATCGTGGCGGGAGGTGTGTCATCTTGCGTGCCTCAAGGTAACCCGTTTGAGGCCCATGTTTTGTATCATACTATATCATGCTATATCATACAGCGATACAACCAAGACATAAACGCGTTCTTATCATGGTGCCAACATGCACCACACGGGCAGTGCAAGATGTGCTCGTATCTTACAGGCACTTGCATTGGAGTTCGACAGGAAAAAATCGTCGACACCTACTCTAGCAGCCCGGCTTGCTTCATATGTGAGGGTGCTGCCTGCGATCGTCAGATTCATAAAATGTATTATAAACACGTCAGCTGTGAGTTCGCTATATTCAGGGTCGATACTCGTCTTTGCAAGCTGCGCCATACACCGGCCGCTCGTTGTTACAGATGTGTTATCCTTTGAATATATATATGTATATATGTATATGACTCCTGTGGATGTTGTCAGAGTAAACACAAACAAAAAAAATGTTATCTGCCAAAACAATGGTATCTACTCTACGTACTTCGTCCCATAGTAAGTTGCTACGATTCGTCATTGTTGATAGCAATACATTCAATGCATACAAGAGCGTTCTTAAAACATTCTCAACAGTAAGAACGGCATCAACAATGCGCTTATCACCACAACTACTTTATAAAATTATTCTTAGGGCGTCAGCTGTGGGTTCGACGAATATTGGGTCGATAACTCATCTTTGCAAGCGTGTTTGTTCGTCAATTCACCCCTACGAAGCGCCAAAAGACTTATGGTGAACCTTTAGAGAGTTCAGAGCGGAAAGGGAAACGAAAACGATCACTGCTACGATACAGCGTTGGCGTCGCGAAGCAGCCCGGGCTACTGGCGTAGAGGGAGGTGCGCCCGAACTGTCACACAATGCAAGGAGAAAGGATCAGCGCGGCACGTACGCATGACGGCGATACATTCTCCTCCTACTGGGACAAATTTCAGAGGTAATATTTCTCTTGAACAAAAAGGGGCACATACAACGAAAACGCTGGCTTCGGAAATACCTCGTCCAGACCTGTCCATACATGATCCAAAAAATTGTTTCAAGCACGTCGGCTGTGAGTTCGATAAACTTAAGGATTGATACTCATCTGTGCAAGCTGCGTGATACGCCGGCCGCTCGTTTTTACAGATGCACTATTCTTTGAATATACATGATTCCCTCATACATCCCTCGGGGTTTGGTAGAACTGTGGGTCGGCATGATTTGACCACTACTAACTAATCGATAGGTGCCGTTAGCTGACAACACTGGCATTAGTCGGCAAGCGAAGAGAGACAAATATGCTTCTCCCGGGCCGGGGGGGGGGGGGAAGGGGGAGCGCCCAAAAACGAAAAATATGCACCCCACATTAATCAATCCTTCCTCTTAAGTATGGCAACCCAATAATAAGTCGGACAATCGGAACCTGCCGGAAACGACTCAAGTATTAGTCCGACAAATAATTATTTGGTGACTTAACGCCTTTTCAAAACGGAAACCCGTTTTGGGGTACAAACTACTCGGGATTTGTATCGGGAGGGGGTTCGGAGCTCTAAAGAGGTTAAGGCGTGCCGACTCACACCTCTAGCTTATTTTCTGGTATTTTTTTTTTCTTTTTCGTTTGTCCCCTGCCGGATGGGAAAAAAAAGAAAGCACAACCCCTTTACAACTGGAAATCCGTTTTTGGGGACTAAATTACTTGTATTTAGTATAGGGAGGGGTTCGGGGGCTCTAAAGGAGTTAACCTCACCACACTTCCACGTATTTTCATTCATGTCGCGTGTCGATTTAACTCTATTGTATTCACATTTCAGCGCTAGCTATGTCAGTTCCCGTGATAAGAGACAGCGCGAAGCTCCATCAGTGCCACGCTGTCCGGACACAAAAGCAGCATTTGTGTTTCAATATCACTGTCCAACTGTTGCGATATTTCCGGACAGAGTGGTACCAGGTAGCATTTACGCTCTCCCAGTGGTCAAGCAAATTGAAAATTTTCTTCCGAAACCGTCCGAGGGGTATATGTATCATTTACCATCTCCGGCTTTTGCACGGGTCATGACCCGGCCCGCGTCAGGAGGCGTTTCGAGAACCCACGGGTCGAGTCGGGTCGGGTCGGGTCAGGAAGTTTTCAATTTTCACGGGTCGGGTCGGGTCGGGTCACCCTGACACTATCCGATCCGACCCGACCCTTTAGAAGGGAGAAGGGAGAAGGGAGAAGGGAGAAGGGCGAAGTGATCCGACCAATGTGGCCCGTGAAAAGCGGGGCATGCGGTACGTACTATTTGATGGTGTCTGCGTACAGTTATGTTGTTGCCGTTCTCACATTGACTCGCACAACCAAGTCCGTGGGCGCGGGACAGGCTCCAGTCGCTCTGGATGGGGTGGAAGAATACCCCCCCCAGTAAGAGAAAACAAAACAAACCAAAAAACGGTACACGTAGATATCGTATGTAGCTGCATGCAGCAAAAGCCGCACATAGGCAAATATATATTACAAAAAATGAAAATACACTCCAGCTGTGAGATCGAAGATTTCGTCGAAACTCATCTTTGCAAGCTGTGTGTGATACTCCGATCGCGCGTATTACGAGTTGTGTGTCCTCATTGAGAATATAGGTCGGCGACTCCCCTTACAACTACAGTGTAGCTATCAGGGTCAGCAGGGTGATGTTAGTCAGTCTGTGCGCGGAAATATATGAAAAAAAAAATGAAATAGGCGGCCAGCGCACGTGCGCATCTGGCCCATACCGGTACATACCTTTCGAGACTCGCAACTGGAGCCCGGGACGCCACCGCCGTAAACCATCGAGAAAACCAAAATATTGCACAAACCCGAGAAGAAAAAGGAAAAACGGAAAAGGAAGAAACAAATTAAAAAATAACGGGAGCAACATGCAACGAAGCAAGGAGCAGAAATAGTGACGTAAGAAAGAACAGCATATTAGTATTGAACCTGGTACGCTGCATGGTGTGCTGCATGCAGATGGATAGGAAGAACCGGCAGGAGTACTGTACGAGCATACACGTTGTAATGTGGTCAACGTGCGCTCGGCCGAAAAAAAAACGCAGCGCAGGTCAGGGTGTTCCGAAAACTGCCAGAGTACAGACATGACCCCTCATTAGCGCCGTGCCTTGAAAGACGACAAAGCGCGCACTAAGTTGAACGCGGGACCCCCGCACTATCGCGGGAAGGTTCTGTAGTCTGCATGTAGAACGGGGTCGTGACGAGCGATTTTCACCGCACTAAATAAGGCACCCGCGCTAAAGAGCACCGCATTAAAGCGCACCAAACGAACGCGGGGCAACGAGTGCTGTCCTTGCGTCGGGGGGGGGTTGGAAAGGGGGATTCGAAAGAATACACGCCGCACAGAACAGGGTATTCCGTGAACCGAAGCGAAAATAGTAAATGTTCTGTTATTGTCGCGCCGTGGTGCATGCTGGAATCCAGAGATGGCGATCAAACACAAGGTCTTACCGATCAGAATAGTGCCACTTTTCTCTATAGTGCCGATTGAACAGTGCCAATTTCCGATACGGTACCGGTGAAATCGCTTGGCGCGATCGGTAGGCATTATTCTAGTAAAAAAATACCAATATTCATACTGTAATCCACTATTAATAGTGCCGGTGTTCGATACACTGCGGGTAATGTTGGCTGGAACACACCGGTACCACCGTGAGACCACCACCGCCGTGGTTCTAACCCGGGAGAAGTATAGCCACAGAGGTGCAAAAATTCCGGGACGTTTGACCAGGTGCTGGTTAATGGCCAGGAAGGCAAATCGTGGTCCGCACTTCGTATTATTAAGACTTGCAGTGGTCGGTAAATCGTAGAGTTGTGAGTCGGCAGGCCTTCACGACTAAAAACTACGAGCCGGTAGGTGCCGTTAGCCAACTAAAAAAGAGTGACTTTAGCCGGTTGACGAAGCCAGCCGATGGCCAGCCGACTGGCCGACCAAGGTCAGGCGACCGACGGCAATTTTCCAACACTGTTACCTTGACTGACGACAAAGCATTAGGTTTTAGTGTGGAATGATCGGTTTGACACGCTTGACCGCTGGACGTTTTCCCCTTACTGACCGCTTCCTGACATATTCGCATGTAAGGGGTTAATAACTGTTGTTGTTGTTATGAAGGAGGACGCTTGCTGCGACAGAGGCGGCGCTTTTCGGCTCTTACCAGTGCCAGCATACACTATTCATATACTATTTTGTGAATGGCTTGCTCCTTCAGAGGCCCCAAAACCCTTCCCTATGCTAGACTCAAGTGATTTTTTTTTCCAAAAAGAATTTCCAGTGTCGTAAACGCGTTAGCCCAAAATCATCGGAATGCCATTCTAGTTGCAATTTCCAAAAACGTCAGATGTATCCCCACCCGCCCCCCCCCCCTCCCCCCCCCGCCCCCCCCCCCCCCACGCTCCCTTTTGATCAAAACCAGGCCCCCACGTCTTTCAAAACTCCGCCTTTCCCTCACCGGTTGTTCGACTTACAGGATTCACTTGATAAACTGATGCATTTCCTTCCACAGCTGTCAAATTTTGTCCCCCTCAGAAACGGGTTTTATAGTTTCCGCGCACAGACTGAGTAACATCACCCTGTTGACCCTGATAGCTACACTGTAGTTGCAAGGGGAGTCGCCGACCTATATCCTTAATGAGGACACGCAACCCGTAATACGCGCGATCGGAGTATCACACACACAGCTTGCAAAGATGAGTTTCGACGAAATATTCGATCTCACAGCTGGAGTGTATTTTTATTTTTACAACAAGAATGTTTATTTCACACCTTGGCCATGAGATGGTTTGTTCACCACAAGAGCATTTTCAGTTTGTAGTCCATACTATTCGCAAGTCACTTTTTGGGTGAGGTATACGGTAGTTTTATTACGTCAGGAGCCTCGGCTATTAGCACTATTACATAGTACTATTAGTACTATTAGTACTTACTACGGGTACTACTATTACGGGCGACCCTAGTAAGTAGGACCTACGGTGGACACAAAAACCTATATATTCATCTATTTTTAGTAACAATATTTGGTCCCATTTACTATCGTCCTCCGTAATAGTAGCATGTGTTGGAGGCCCGCCCGAATCGAGGCAGATAACATCAAAACAATATTCTCATAATTATTGCGAATAGCTAGCGTGTACCGTCGCTGGAAGCCTAAAGCCAACCACGGTGTACAAAGGAAACCATATCCTCGCGACTCGCGCCGAACGTAGACTCTTTGATCCTCGCACTTCTCTCACCCTCCCTCCCAGTAGTCGTGTAACTCAGTTCCGGGGTCACAAAGCGTGCTCTCCTCCTCCCTCCTCACTACGAAATGTGCCTTCGATTTTATCGCGAGAGAGGACAATTCAGCATTTATTTCCTTGCCTCCTCGTCGACTCGCGTTGAGTTGTATCTACCCACGCTGCCAGGCGGTCTCAGCAGTTGATCCTTTTCTCTTTTGCATTTTTCCAAATAAAGTCAAATCTCACCGCGGTGGGAGTCGAACCCAAGGACCAACGCTAGCAGTATTCGAGGGTAACCACTAGACCACCGGGGCGATCGGTGACTCATAAGGCTTACTTGTCATTTACCTCAAAAATGTCAGTTAGCCTTATCACGGAGACCTAGAACAAAAGCAAAAAGTGCGATGATATTAACATAATGCATGTGTGGATCATACCTCCCGTCGAGCGCGGGCGCAGCAGTAGTTCGGGTGCAGTGACTGTCGTGGCCCCGCATTGGTTTAGTGCGGTACCCTTGAGTAGTGCGGGGTTGTTTTGAAGTTCATTCCGGTGACAATTGCTTGTCGCGACTTGCGACACAGACAGCACCGCACCATACCAGGATAGCGCGGGGTGCCATTTAGTGCGGGTGGTGCCATTCGGCAAGGAACCGCACTAAGAGGTGCTGCGCCACTCGGCCGCGTGTTCACTGGCGTTTTGTTTCCCAGCAGAAGACCGCGCCGCGACCCACGGCTCGATATCTCAAGGGCAGCCCTATTATTGCAACAACACCGTCCTGCAACAAAACCCGTGCAGACCCATTACAGCTCGATTTGTATCGTGCACGCGACCCAGACCAACCCGACCTCAACGCTGACAGACCTTAACCCTGCGCCCAACCTATTGCAGGGGTCGAGGTCAGCAGGGGCGGTCGCCGGCTCTCCCTAAGTGCAGGATCGGAGTGGTAGGCGACATGCTTCCTGCCGGGCGTTAGGGCCGTTCCTAACGAACGAACAAAAAAAGACACTGAATTCTGGCAAAATGTCACGATTCCTGACATTTCGAAATTCTAAAAAGTCATGTTTTCGAAGAAAAAAAAAAAAACACTTTTTTTCTCTGTCTTTTTTTGTCATTAATCCTGACATCTATTTTTTATGGAAAATGTCGAAAGCGATTCCATGTCCGGATTTCCTGACCAATTATCGCGAAAACGTCACGTTTTTTAGGTCAAGATTCCCGACATTTTTTTTCCTTGTGTTCGTTAGGAATGGTCTTTAGTGGCCAAACTTAACGTCGCACGACGGCCCAGACAAACCCAGCGCCAGATCTAACCCAACTCCAACCCTAACCCTAGCCCTAACCTCAACTCCAACGCCAACCCCGACCCTTTGGGGGGGCTTGAGGTCGACAGGGGATGGTGGCGCGGCTCCACTATGTGTGTTGGGGGCGACATCTTATTTTAATAATGTGTATTCAAAAAAAAAGTCGGGCCCGGCCGGGCGGCCCACCTCGACCAACCAGACAGCAGTGCGGGTTGCACGAGAACCTCTGCAAGATGGTCCTGCATACAGGGGCTCTCGTGATGTCGCGACAACGCAGGCCCTTGTTTTTGAAGGGTGATCCCGCACAACATCTCCTGCAGGACACCTCCTGTGGCCATTTCTATCTCGCACGTCGCCCCAAATTAGTCAAACCCCTGACTCAACCAATATTCAAACCCTTACTCTAACGCCAACCCTTTGGGGAGCTCGAGGTCGGCAGGGGTGGGGGGGTCGCGCGACTGTACAACTTGCTTTGGTGACGTTTTCCTAAAAATACTAGACCGGCCGAAAGGCCCGCTTCAACCAATCAGACATCATGTGGTGATGCACGATACATTTTTTCAAGATGGTCCTGCATTTAGGACCTCTCGTAATACAACGGCACCGGCTCCCCCTGTTTGCGGTGCGGACCTGCAGAACGCATCCTGCAGGACTCCTGTGGTCATCGTACATCTTGCACGTAGCTCGAGACAAACCCAACCCAGACCCAAACCTAATCCGAACGCTAAATCTAACCCCAACGATTTTTGGGATGCCGAGATCGGCAAGGGGCGGTCGAGCGGCTCCACCGCACGCTTTGGTGACGTGTTTCCCCTGAAAATACGAGGCCGGCCGAAAGGCCCGCTCCAACCATTCAGGTGGCAGTGGTGCTGCACGAGAAGTACTGCAAGATGGCTCTGCAATTAGGACGGCCTCTCGTATTGTATTGATAGCGGCTCCCCCTGTTTGCCGTGCGGACCTTCAAGACACGTCCTGCAGGACTCCTTTCGTCATTATCAATCTCGCACACCCCATACGAATCCAATCCAGACCCAGCCCTAATCCAACCTATAAACTCTAAAACCCCAAAACAGAACCCACAACAGCAGTTTTGGGGATGCCGAGGTCGGCAGGGGGCGGTCGAGCGGCTCTACAACATATTTTGGTGACGTTTTTCTATAAAATATTGTTAATAGGCCGGCCGAAAGGCCCACTTCAACCATTCAGACGGCAGGCGGTGCTATCATACACGAGAGACGAGAGGTTTCGCACGGTGGTTTTGCAATCAGGACCTCTCGTATTATCACGATAACGGCTCCCTCTGTTTGCAGCGCGAACCTGCAAAACACATCCTGCAGGACTCCTGTCGTCTTCATCAAGCTTCGCACATCGCCCCGGAAAAACCCGAAACCAGACCCAACCCTGACCCTCACCCCAACCCTGACCCTCCCCAAGCCCGAACCGTTGGAAGGCTCAAGAGCGGCAAAAGCAGCCCGCCGAGTGTGTTGGTGGCGTTTGCAACAAAAAAGACGGGCGGCCGAAAGGCCAGCGTCGGTCAGTAAGAACAACGACCTGCACATTTTTTTTGTGCGGATCCATTCTCCACATACAGGGCGAGCCCTCGGATTGGGGCAACAACTTGGCAGACAACAGTCCAAAAAGGAACATTAATATCTGTAGGATATAGAAAACGTAATATATACATAAGACATCACGCCATATTCAATACCAGGTACCAGGTATGCTATTTCATGCTTTTTTCAGGTTCCATAATGCAATATCCATAATGCTTGATTTCGGCACGTGGACTCTCGATTTCAATACTGCTGTGCGTTAGGCATATCATACGCGTCCAGAAAAAGAATATTTCATCATGTTTCAGCCTTTTTCTTGCACTTTTTTAGGCATGACTTCGACTTTCGAGGCAAGCTCTCCTTGTGGGAAAATTTCCGCTTTGCCCTCATCAGCGGTCTTTTCTTGGACAGTAGTACGCGTCAGTAGGATATAGAGGCCCTGCTATCCAACGAGCAAGATTGCGAATCTGAGAGCCGTTTTCCTCTCCCCAAGTAAGGCTGATTCTTATCGCGGACGAAACCGGAAAACAGAACACGACGGTTTGTAGAGAGATCAAGAAGAAGTTTTTGTCAGCTCCGATTTAACGACTCTTAATTATTGACTAAACAATTATCGATTGACCAAGAACAGAAATATCAACAACAAAAAAATGTAACAATACGACTATAGTAGAAAGGCCCAGCGAGATGAAACCAGGCATCCGTTCTGTACGTACGGCGGTTCCGGTCCTGACCGAAAGTGAGTTGCTGCGGGGATAGGTTGGAACTAGATTTAGATAAGACGCTTCTGTATATGAACGCAGATCTGTAGCAGCGTATGATGATCTACAGATGTGATATTGATAGGGGATCGTGAGCTGCACGGTGTGTTGACGTTCACACCGTACAAGAGTAGGATCCAATACTGTAGAACAGTAGGTAGACCGTCATTTGTCGGGAGTGTGGACATCTGTACCGGACAAAAGCGTGCATGTGATGATCTAGAGCAGCAGATTGTCCTATAAAGAAAATGGGCATCTGCATTTAGCACGCAGGTAGAATATTTGGCTCGCATCTACCTCCTTTTCCTCCCCCACCCCCCCCCCTACCACACACACCCCTTCCCCGCCGCCCCACCAAAATCATCCCCACGCACATAAACACTCTCCCCCTCCCCCGACGCCCCAACAAAAAAAAAAATACGTCAGAATAATATGCACTACGATACCCGACAGGTGATATCACTTCACCATTCGAGCCATCCATGCAGCAGTTCCAATTCATTTATAAGGTCTTCATGTTCAAATTGATCTCCCCCCCGCGCCCCCCCTTCCCCGCCAACCCCGCCACCGCCTAGACCTGGCACCACGCGCGGTAAGCTCCTACCCGGTCGGGTATACGTTTATGAGACCTACAAATGTTGGAACCTCCCCCCCCCTCCACCCCCCCCGCCCCTCCAAACCCCGCCCTCTCCTCACCGGATACACGACTATCGGATATACGCAACAAACTGACGCATTCCACAGCCGTCAGATTTTTCCCCCCTCAAAAATGGGTTTTATAGTTTTCGGCGCACATATTGACTAACATCACCCTGTTGACCCTGGTACACGCTACACTGCAGCTGTAGTTTTAAGGGGAGTCGCCGACCTAAATCCTTAATGAAGACACACGCGCCCAGTAATACGCGCGGTCGGAGAGTCACGTACAGCTTACAAAGATGAGCTTCGACGAAAAATCTTCGATCTCACAGCTGGATAAGCGTCCGAGGTATTATGATATTTTATACTCGGAGTATAGTCTAGTCTAATAGAGTGTTGTTAAGAATGGATAGCGATCTGTCCCGTGTGTCGACTAGTCGACCTTTCTGCCGTACAAACTAAGCACACAGAATCTGCCTGGTGGCTGCTCTAACTACATTATCTACAGAGTAGATCGCGACCTGTTCGGTGTGTCGATATAGACTAGACTAAACTATATACGTATATGATGAGTACCGGACAACGGCAGGATATAGTCGTGGGCAGAGCTTCATGTTACAGAAAAGCGCGAACGGCGTCCATTCGCACGAAATTGGCCAAAAAAAGTGAGAACGGCGCTTGATCGAAGGGCAACCGCAACAATTGAAAGGCGTTAATACAGGGGATGAAATACTCGCACATCCCCTTCGGGGCAAACGTGCGGGGTTCCAGCATGCATGGGGGCATTATTTAGTACCAGAGCCAGGGGTTACGTATCATTCTTTGGACTAACCCCACGAACGACAAGGGTTTTAGGTGCTAGGCACGGCGACGTGAATTTGCAAACGCGAGCGTACGTGTAACGCGTAACATGCATCCCCGGTGGTGCGGTGGTAGGTGATCTGCGTCGTCAGCTGTCCCATTTGTGGACATTTTTGCAGGCTTTTTAGTCTAGTCTAATGCATTAGACTATGCACCGGCATTGGGATACAAACACTACTGCGATGCCTAGTCTATACCTGATACGAGTCGTAGCAGGGTACTGGTACGGCATCCCCCCGAGTGCATACATACTCGTAAAAATTCGTGGGGACTTTTTTCTTGGGCACAACAAATTGACTTGCGGAAAGCGC
This sequence comes from Undaria pinnatifida, assembly GCA_012845835.1. NCBI lineage: Eukaryota > Phaeophyceae > Laminariales > Alariaceae > Undaria > Undaria pinnatifida. Next base: position 7,197,633 of record JABAKD010000025.1, on the reverse strand, counting down.
GAGAGCGCGAGTTAGCAACACTCGATGAAAAATCGACGAGCAGTGGGATTGCTGATCCCTACGAGTATGCGCGATAAAAATTGAAGGCAAGAACCGGGGGGGAGAAGGGACATGTGTGAAAAAAAAAAATGGCCTACAACTGCAGCCCTTGCTGCACTCAGCATGAGAGACCAGAGGTACGAATCCACCGACACTGCTGTAGTACCTGGTGGTTTTATGCCAATCGATCGAACGGTTCCACACAGCTCGCTTGCATTTATTTCTATGAACGACGGAGACACTGCTGGTGCTTGAAAACAAGCGTTGGGTGCCGACCGGAGGTACGATTCTACCGACACTGCTGTATGTAGTACCTGGTGGTTTCATGCCAATCGATCGAACGGTTTCACACAGCTCGCTTGCATTTCTATGAACGGCGGAGACACTGCTGGTGCTCGAAAACAGAAAACAAGCGCTGGGTGCCGCTGCCGGGCGGGTCATTTTGCTGCTTTCACAAAAAACAAGCAGCCACAGGCAGCATAAGAGATCTAAATAAATGGAAATGCATCTGACGCGAAACACTTATTCACGATAGACGGGAAAATAATTCCGACACAGGTTTTTTATGCTGGATTGAGTGTTGAACACACCCTTTTTCCCTAGTGAAGGAAATGTGTCCAGCATATATATATTCCACCGCCGTGCCTGCTTGGTCACCAGACATAAGCTCATGTGGGGATTACGTTCGGGCCGTTGCTGCTGTTGCTGTCGTCGATGCTGTTCGTTCTGGTGCTTGTGCTTGCTGTTGTGTGTGTTGTCGTTGCTGTTGTTGTAGGTGTGTGGGTGGGTTGTCATTGTACCAGGTATTAATAGTACGTGGTTGATGTTGATCTTGTTCTGAGTTATCACATCTATCTGGCGTATTATTATAGTAGAGCGCAATAACAAGTTGACCATCAAAACTGTGTTATAGCACGCGCATCATGAGAGGTTCGCACATTTTACGTATGATATGAGTGCACCCCGAGGCAGCAATCAGCATACGCATGTCCAGAGCATACCTGGTGCATGTCATACAGAACGATATGGCACATGATACGCGCCCAAACCCGTCATAATTGCATAGCCGGCGCTCACGCTCGCCCGTTGCTCGAAGACGGCACTTCGACATTTCGTATTTTACTGCGGGCGACCTCAACGAAAAATATAGAAACTTTTTCCAGCTGACTTTTTCTATGTCGCGTTCCACACAATATTCGAGAATACTTCCTACCCTGCCTCTCACCACCTACCACCCTCTCTGCGAAAAGAGCTCGAGCACCTACGCCGAGTCTTTGGCCAGGATGCCCACCACGCGCTATTCGGAAGAGGCTCCCAACAATGAAGCCTACCGCTACCGCTCGCGACTCGCGGGTTAGGGATATGGATAGCGGTAACTTCCGATCGTTTGCTCTTCCTTTGTTTGTGCATGCATACAGCAGTTTAGAGTCAGGTTTGGGTTGTGCTTCGTTGCCCCAAAGACCGCGGTACGTACACATATGTTCCTAAATATAATAACCTTTTAATAAACAAATACATCAACTAAGGGTGCTTATATTTAAGGTCGTGTTGGCGATGATATCATACGTACATGCTTGCATGATTTTATTGTGGACGGAAACATAAATCGCTATTTATATGTAATTTAATTAAACAACAGTAACTATACTTATGATCGTATAATGTTGCGTATAAAGATTTTTCAATCTTGTGTATAAAAAGTGCCTGTGTGTTGTCATTGATGTTGGACTACGACCGAAACAGAACTTTCTTCCTGGGTGTATCGGTACCACATGGGGTCACAATACATGGGAAAAAACGCCGTCTGATGGCTAGCGGGTCATTTACGGCTGTCTTGTCCAGGGAAGATAAGGAAGTTCCCGGCGTCGCAACGTCGTGTGACATCATACACCTACCCCCGGCGACCGTGAGATGGTCCTTGTTTCATTGCTTGCAAGACCAACTACGCTGAGATTTTGGAAGTAGTTGCGATTTATATCGGGCAGGATATTCTCCACGTGATATTCTCACAGAATTAAACACATAAATTTAAGGATCGTTTTGTATTTGTATTAGTATATAAACGGTTCTTATATTTTACGTGGAGCGGTACATCATAGCTGCACGAAAGGGACCCAAGGCGCGCAGCAGCACAGCAGCAGTCGGCAGCAGCACAGCCAAAATCAAAACGTTTTCTTCTCATTCATAACCTCACCTTTTTTTTTTTAAAGAGCAGCACGCCAGGCCCCACCAAGTTGACTCCTTCTCCTTCCTGCAAGAGTGGTGTTCTCCTTACGCAACAAGCAGAAGAAGTGGCGGCAACTTCCTTCCACCGCTTACTTAGAGGAGAGGGTGTTCTGCGAGGGTTTGAAATGTTGATAAAAAGGGTGCTGCTGCTGTGCTGCTGCTGTTGCTGCGTCCTGATGGCTTTCAATTGTGTGCTGTATCCGAATTGAGCCGCGTAAAATAAAGAGCCAACGCATCTTCGCTTCGTAATAGTGCAGTAGCATACGTCGGGGTCTCTCTTTTTTGACTATTAATAGTGTCAGTATGGGCCAGTCTCCAATACTGGCATTATAAAGGACACCGGTACTATTATGTATAGTTTACCAACAAGGTTCTAGAGGTGCCAAGCGATTTAATCTGCACTATAACGAAAATAAGCAGTGCTTGACAGGCACTGTATGGGAATTTAGAATGGATTACAACCATTTTCTCTCCTATAGTGCGGGCCCTTTCCACATGACGGAACCCATACTCAAGGCCTACTAACTGCTGGACTACTTTGATGCAATTTGTTTTGAGCGATTATTTCTGGCGATTATTTTTTTAGTTTTGAGAGGCTCCAGAAATAACTGCATCAGAAGACTTAAGTATGTAAATCGGACGAATTATCCCAGCATACGTATAGTCAGTAGTATTATTGAATAGTGCGGGATTGTGACACGTGATTCAGTGAGCGCTTTTATGGTTTCAAGCACTAAATAAGTGTACCGCACTCTACTATTTTAATACGTGGGACGTGGGACCGCAAAACCGAGGCAACCAAGCGCGCCACAATTAGTTTTTTTTTCCTGAAACCTTCATGTAACATTGTCATGAGAAACAAAAAAAACTTCATTATTCATGAAATAAATGTGACATTCTGTTGCTCGATGGCTACTACAGTAACTACAGCAGCAGTGAGTGGTAGTAGTAGTAGTAGTACATACAGCTGTTGTAACAGCAGTTGGTTGTTGCTGGTTGTTGACCAAAGCTGTGGCTATAATAGTCTAAATCTAGTAGTACTCATAGATAGATAGGCTACTCTAAGACTTACTGTTACAGGAGGTGCCCCCAACGAGGAATATACTCGAGTCTCGTACATTATAAAAATTAAAATACACTCCAGCTGTGAGATCGAAGATTTCGTCGAAACTCATCTTTGCAAGCTGTGTATGATACTCCGATCGCGCGCATTACGAGTTGTGTGTCCTCATTAAGGATATAGGTCGGCGACTCCCCTTGCAACTACAGTGTAGCTATCAGGGTCAACAGGGTGATTTTAGTCAGTCTGTGCGCGGAAACTATAAAACCCGTTTCTGAGGGGGACAAAATCTGACAGCTGTGAAGGGAAAGGGGGGGCCTGGTTTTGATCAAAAGCGAGCGGGTTTGGAGGGGGGCGGGGGGGGGGGGGGGGGGGGCGGGGCAGCTCAATATTATGTGCCTGGAAACTATACATTATTTTGAGGGGATAAATGTGACATTTTTGGAAATAATACATCAGTTTATCATGTATATCCTAGGGTAATTCGTACAATCAGTGAGTAAAGAGAGGGTCTCGTATATATATCATGAAAATTAAATTACACTCCATGGACCAGCTGTCTGTGAGATCGAATATTTTGTCGAAACTCATCTTTGCAAGCTGTGTGTGATACTCCGATCGCGCGGATTACGGGTTGTTTGTGTGTCCTCATTATCAAGGATGGATATAGGTCGGCGACTCCCCTTGCAACTACTACATTGTAACATACAGTGTATGTAGCTATCAGGGTCAACAGGGTGATGTAAGGCAGTCTGCGCGGAAACTATAAAACCCGTTTCTGAGGGGGACAAAATCTGACAGCTAGCTGTGGAAGGAAATGCATCAGTTTATTATCAAGTGAATCCTGTAAGTCGAATATCCGGTGAGGGGAGGGCGGAGTTTTTAGGGGCGTGGGGGCCTGATTTTGATCAAAAGGGGGGGCGGGAGGGGACGGGTGGGGCAGGTCAATTTGTGCGTGGAAACTATAAATATTTCTTGTGGGGGAGGGGGGGAAATGTGGCGGGGGGGGGGCGGGGGGCGGGGGGCGAGGGCTTTATGTCGCATAGATGTAGGGGTTTGCTATACGCACGCGTGGTGCTAGGTCTAGGCGATGGTGCGGGTGGTGGGGAAGGAGGGGGCGTTGGGGACGGGTGTGTGTGTGTGTGTGTGTGTTCTTCACATTAAACCGTTCTTCTACTTGTCGACATCCAGCACACCCAGTGTCCGTACTGATTCTTCACCCTAGAAAGATCAGCTGGTGGGTATATGTCAACCGATCCCAGTTTGCGTATTCTTTTGCAGGAATACCCCAGGGAAAAACACAAACAAACCAACCAAGGTGGTGCACGCATATTATAATTTTTTTGCATAATATATATTATAAAAATTAAAATACACTCCAGCTGTGAGATCGAAGATTTCGTCGAAACTCATCTTTGCAAGCTGTGTGTGATACTCCGATCGCGCGCATGACGAGTTGTGTGTCCTCATTAAGGATATAGGTCGGCGACTCCCCTTACAGCTACAGTGTAGCTATCAGGGTCAACAGGATGATTTTAGTCAGTCTGTGCGCGGAAACTATAAAACCCGTTTCTGAGGGGGACAAAATCTGACAGCTGTGAAGGGAAAGGGGGGGCCTGGTTTAGATCAAAAGCGAGCGGGTTTGGAGGGGGGCGGGAATATATATTATAAAAATTAAAATACACTCCAGCTGTGAGATCGAAGATTTCGTCGAAACTCATCTTTGCAAGCTGTGTGTGATACTCCGATCGCGCGCATTACGAGTTGTGTGTCCTCATTAAGGATATAGGTCGGCGACTCCCCTTACAGCTACAGTGTAGCTATCAGGGTCAACAGGATGATTTTAGTCAGTCTGTGCGCGGAAACTATAAAACCCGTTTCTGAGGGGGACAAAATCTGACAGCTGTGAAGGCAAAGGGGGGGCCTGGTTTTGATCAAAAGCGAGCGGGTTTGGAGGGGGGCGGGGGGGGGGGGGGGGGGGGAAAGGGGCAATTTGTGCATGTAAGCTATAAATCCTTTCGAGGGGATAAATCTGACGGTTTTTGGCACCAGTATATTATTGGGGGCGGGGGGGGGGGGGGGGGGGGGGGGGGGGGGGTTGGCGCGGGGGGGGGGGGGGGGGGGGGGCAACTCGATATGTGCCTGGAAACTATACATTATTTCGAGGGGACAAATGTGACATTTTTGGAAATAATACATCAGTTTATCGTGTATATTCTGGGGTAAGTCGTACAATCAGTGAGTAAAGAGAGGGTGGAGTGTTCGAGGGGTGGGGTTGGGATGGGTTGGGGGGGGAGGGTGGGGGGTGGGGGCGGGGGCGGGGGGCGGGGGGGGGGGGGGGGAAGGGCTTTAGGTGAGGGGTTTGTTATACGTGTGGTGCTAGGTCTAGGCGAAGGTGCGGGTGATGGGGAAGAAAGGGGCGTTCGAGGCGGGGGGGGGGGGGACACAGCGGCATGGATGGCTCTCGAAAGATAATGAGGTGATATCCTGTGCGTGAAGTGTTTATTAATGTGGCGGATTTCGATATTTGGTGGGGCGTTTGAGTAAGGGAGAGCAAGAGGGGGGGGGGGGGGGAGGTTTTTGAGGAGGTTTAGGTCACAAATAATATTCAAATACAATTCGGCTGTGAGATCAAAGATATGTATCAGCTTGTTATACGCGTGGTGCTAGGTCTACGTGATCGTGCAGGTGGTCGGGAAAGAAGGGGCGTTGGAGGGGGGGGGGGGGGGGAAACACAGCGGCATGGATGGCTCTCGAAAGATAATGAGGTGATATCCTGTGCGTGAAGTGTTTGTTAATGTGGCGGATTTTGATATTTGGTGGGGCGTTTGAGTAAGGGAGAGCAAGAGGGGGGGGGGGGGGGATTTTTAGGAGGTTTAGGTCACAAATAATATTCGAATGCACTTCGGCTGTGAGATCAAAGATATGTAGCAGCTTGTTATACGCGTGGTGCTAGGTCTAGGCGATCGTGTAGGTGGTCGGAAAAGAGGGGGCGTTGGAGGGGGGGGGGGGGGGAAATAATTGAAACCTTCGTCATGGATGGTCAGAAAGATAATGATGTGGTATCAACTGCGTATAGGTGTTTATTACTCAGGCCGATTTTGATTGTGAGTGGGGCGTTTGGACAGAGTAGGCGGAAGGGGGGGGGGGGGGGGATCGGGGGGACGGAGGGGCGGGGGGGGGGGGGAAAGGTTGGGGTTTGCTATGAAAAAGAGGTCAGTGGAGGGGGAGGGGAGGGGGGGGGGGGGGGGGGGGGGGGGACATTTCAATATGTGCGCGGAAACTATAAATTCTCAAAGGGGACAAACCTGACGATTGAAGCAATAAGACATCCTTTATATCATCTGGCTTGTAGTGTTTACTATTCCTAGAAGGTTTGATGTTAGATGCAGCATGCAACCCAGTGTTTAAGTGTAGTAAATAACGTGTTTAAATCTTCATAGTTTGTTGTTGTATGATACATCGATCGAAAGCTAGAATATTTTATAGAATATTTGTAGGTACCATTATTTTCTGACATCGCTAATTATAAGAAAGAGATACGTATTGTCAAATGCAACAGGCGGGTGATGTGGTCATGCACTGTGTTTGTCACCATCATCATACATCACCATTATTATCGACATCGCTAATTATACGCAAGAGATACGTATTGCCAAATACAGCATGCGAGGTGATGTATGTGGCCATATGCTGTCTCCGTCATTGAGCATTAGAGGGAGGGATGCGAATCGACGCTTGGTATACATGTGCTCAATTACGTTACCTCATTAGTCATACTTGGTATACACGCGCTCAATCACGTTACCTCGTTAGTAATACTTCGCTTGGCATAGGTGGGGAGGCGATCATGCAGACGGTATGTACGAAATACCCTACGTAATGGGTTGGTAAGGTTGTTTACCGCAATTTTAACACATCTGCCTGTGCTTCCTTTTCCAAATTATTTTTGTCTCAAATAAATGTACGAT